>JAXIVJ010000973.1:7500-162893 GCA_036785665.1 Chirona hameri | reverse complement strand
TGGACTCCAGTTACCATCAACTATCGTGTCAAAAACAATCGCATGACATCAGGTCAGTGGAACCTCAGAGACCAATCAGTCTTCCCCAATATCAAGCGAGTGACGGTAAATTGCAAACAGGTTAACCTAGAGGTAGTGACTCTCGAACATATTTCGTGGAACCACAGGTTGCAATTTTACCTGTACCCTAAATATACCATGGGCGCATTATGTATCAGTATGGCGCAATTTGGAATTCACGGCATCTTTGGAGAAAGGCGATTATTCCTAACAGGCTGTCTTTTGTATATAGTGTTTTGTTTAATATTAATGTTGACACATGCCTTATTAAAATACAAAACACTTAGGCTTGTTCCGCCTTTGCCACAATTTACAACAGGGCGGTCAATATGCTTATTCCGGATAAGAAAACACAACAATTCAAATATTGGGTTCCTGCGTAAAGGACGCGACCTTCGCTTGTAGACCGTAGGCTGAAAAATTATGACATAATGCTGGGGAGGAATAATATAGGTTCCAAAATGTAATGGAAATGCTACTTATGGAGATTTCGGCGTGGGCGCATTTAGGAAACCTGGCGCAATATGGTCACTCTCCCCTACTTGTTAGTTAGCGCCGCGAAGCGGCGAATTTTTTTACGGTTTTGCCTGATGAAACCCAGAAATATAGGCGGTGGGCTCGGATAGCTCGGATAATAACCCAGAAATATAGGCGGTGGGCTCGGATAGCTCGGATAATAAGCTAAACATGCTATTCATTCAATTCAGCGTTACGACGAACCGATGAGGATGACTATGGCTTCGTTATGACGATGACTACCGATGTGACGCCGCGAAGTGGCGTGAAAATTTTAATTTTACGTCCTGGAAAACGAAATGTTAATATTGGAACCAGACCGTGAGGTGAGATGGCTTGGGGAGATAGTCCTGGCCTGTTCCCACTACTAGCTCTTCGGTCCAGCAAATTATGCACCGCTGGAGCAGCTTCCGGGTCCCGATCTCCTCGTCTTTGCGTTCGCGTCCGCTTTTCCGGAACTCGGCAAACTAGCTAAACATGTAGCCTGCTTGAAACTTAAAAGTGAATATTTTATGAAGGGAATGGGCACTGGGGCCAGCAATTCCCGCCAAGGAGAGCCTCTGCCAGACACTTCATGCAATTCTTTATCCCATTTTCCAAATTTGTATAAGCAATTGCGAAACTTATGTCATGCCGCGAAGCGACGCGAAATTTTCCAGTTTTTGACACTAGATAGCTGGATTTTTACTGCACCGCAAAGACAATTTTTACGATAAATTGTTAATTTTTCCCGCAAGGGGGGGGGGGGGGGTCGACCCCCCTCCCCCGCCTTCTAAAAGCGGAGGGAGTTTGCCCAGACCTCCCCCCAACCCTCCCGTCGGCGACGCCCCTGGCTGACAAATATTGCAGCACACACTCTCCTGAGAGGATTTTTTTAATTGTTTTGTACTACCACCCCCCCCCCCCGAATTCAAAAACGCATCAGACTTATCAAATTACCATTTTTAAACCCAAGAAAACATTACACCAGGTGGGTCAGAGTACAGCACATTACCGCTCATTATGACTGCGCCGACCACGGCTAGCAGGCGCTCCAACTATAGCAGGCGCTCCAGGCGACGGCTAGCAACCCCTGGGCAGGCTCGAGGGCCCCGTTCACAGACTCAATTGGCCTCTGGATAAGCTCGTGAGGGCCCTTAACAGACTTAATGGCCCCTTGGCAAGCCGAGAGGCCCCTGGCCAGACTCTAATAGCCCCTGGGCAGGTTCAAGAGCCCCTGAATAGGATCAATGGATCATTGGGAAAGCTCGAGAGGCCCCTGAACAGACTCTAATGGATTCTAGGCAGGTTCAAGAGGCCCTTGAACATACTCAATGGGCCCCTGGGCAAGCTCGAGAGGCCCCTGGGCAGGTTCGAGAGGCCCCTGAACAGACTCAGTGGGCCCCTGGGGAAGCTCGAGAGGCCTTTGGGCAGGCTCTAATGGCCCCGGGGCAGGTTCGAGAGGCCCCTGAACAGACTCGATGGGCCTCTGGGAAAACTATAATGGGCCCCTGGGCAGGTGCAAGAGGCCCCAAAACAGACTATAATGGGCCCCTGGACAGGCTCGAGAGGCCCCTGAACATACTCAATGGGCCCATGGACATGCTCGAGAGGCCACTGGGCAGGTTTGTTAGGCCGTAGGTGGGCTCAATTGGCCCAAGGGCATGCTCTAAAAGTCCCTGGGCATGTTTTTGCGCCCTTCAGTGGGCTCAATGGGGCCCCTGGACATGCTCGAGAGGCCCCTGGACAGTTTTTTTGGGCCTATCGGTGGGCTCAATGGGCCCCTGGACATGCCCAAGAGGCACCCTGGGCAAGGGGCCCGGGAAAAGGGGGGGGGGGGGGCAGCGGGGGCGCTTGCCCTCCCCCCCAACATCTGGACCGGAGGGCGGCGCCCCCCCCCCCCCCAACTTTTGTGAGCAGAAGTTTCCCTAAAAATGAGCTCTTTCAATTTTCTTCACAAAAAGTTATATAAAATATGAAAGCCTCTTATATAAAATTATTATTTATTATTATATGTTAATAAAAAAAAAGTTATATAAAATATGAAAGTCACTTTCATTTTTTTCCGTTTTCTTTTATAGCATGTCATAAGTATTATTATTATATAGCTTTGCCTTTATAGCAGTATCGTATACCTTTCTTTTCCTTCCTTTTCCTTTTTCCATCGTGTCCTATGAGATATAATGGAAAACTTTGGTAGCAGTACATTTGGTAGCAGTTGTCTGCTTGGCGCGTCGTCGTTAAAATGACGCACTGACGGCGATAAGCATCTGCTGCATTTTGTTTATAAGTTTATCCCACGTCAACGTTACGGATGTGGTCAAACTGACGTGCGGCCCTCTAGCTGTCCTCTCTGTCTCTGCCGGCGGGGCGGCAATTGCAAGCAAGAGTTATCGTAAATGTCGTAGGTTACCGTGATACGGTGATGAAGCGGTCGGTGCAGCCCACACTCGCGGGCTTCTTCAAGAAAAACAAACGTCAGGCGTCAGGTACGAGTATTATATTAGACGACAGGCGGGTTTACAAAGGCATGCGGTTCATAGTAGGAAACGGGGGTGGGGGAGGGAGGGGGGTGGATGGCATGACCCCCACTTTTACATAATTTTTGCTTTCTATGGTAACCCGCGCCGTGTCGGGGGTAGGGCGTTTAGACGCCACCCCCCCCCCCCCCCTAAGGTTTTTCGAGGATAGCGAAAAAACGGCGGCGCGCCGTTTTTGCCGTTTCAAAGACGGCGTACGGCGCACAGCGCCGCCGTTTCAGCCGCCTTTTTTAGCACACCTGCTCGGACATCAATTACCCACATTGTGTGCCATTCTTGCCCACAGGTCATCTCAGGTCAGGTCACGTGACCACACCTCCAAATAAGATTGCGGTCGTACCACAGCCACAGTTTTTGGCCGATCGGTTTCAAACTTACAGGATTTCATCAGGTCTTAGATACCTACAATTCGAATATCTAAGATGTTGTATATCGGTGACCTAAGGTCGCCGGTCGGGTTAATTTCGTGACATCCCATTATAAGTCAATGGTAAATAATACAATGTTTCGTTTTCTGAGGATACGCATGATATCAGTCCAATTCCTTCTGGATCATGTTATAGGCTATTATTGATGATCCAGGTGAAATTTTTGTTCAGTGACCTCTACAGGATCAGCCGAGGTCAGCAGAGGTCACCAACACTTTTTGTGTAAATAACTCTCGATAGAATGAAGATAAAAAAGTGAAATCGGCATCAATGTGTTTGTCTCATCGAGACACGTCTTCCAATATGCAACATGACCTACTTGGGTCGCCACTTGTTCAAGACCTGAGGTCAAATTTCTAAGTTGACCTAAACTGGTCCAAATTAATGTGATTCGAAGCGCGTTGACAAGACAAACATGATAGTGTCAAAACTATTAAAACTATTGTCGTATCTGTATTATATAAAAAGTTATTTCCGAACGTTTTGCCAAAAATAGCCCTTTTGACATTTGATGACCTTTGGAGCCTAAACTATTGACCTGAGATAACATTTGATGATACTATATGATGTAATATTTCAAGAGCTTACGATTATTTTTTTCCCGTTTGTTCCTAGCTATCATAGTTCCCGAGATATTTGGGAGTTTCTGGAGAAAAGTCCTAAAACTGGAAAATCTGACCTTTGGTGACCTCTGGTGACCTCAATATTGACCTGAACCAAAACATGTAAAAATAGTTTCAAATTGGTTTTTGATGAGCTTTCGAACCGTGTCGGTTTTCCAATGAAGAAAATTTGAGAACGAAAAGGTTCACCAAGATGAAAGTGATAAGATTGCGCAAAAAAAAAATTGTTTCGCCCCTCTCCCCCCCCCCCCAACTTTAAAATCATTCCCGGGCTCATGCCCTGGGCCGGCTTCGAAAGCCATTCAGTGTCTCTGAAGGCCCTTGACATGCACCAGTGTGGCCCTTGCCTGGTTTGAGGGCTCCTCTGTGACTTTTTGAAAGCCATTTAGCTAATGCAAATGGTATCTGGGCCAATCTCGGCGCCCCCCCCCCCCCCCCCCCCCCCCCCCCTGTGACCCGTAAGGGGGGGGGCAAATGCCCCCTTGTCCCCCCCCCCCCCTGGCTGCGCCCCTGTCAGTACTCAGCAACACTGCAGTCAATACAGCAATACTGCAGGTGACGTTATGGCACACTGCAAAAGAAATTAGCCCTCCCGACGACTGGTTTGGAAATTCGCGCTCCGACAGAGCGAATTCGTCGGGCGAATTCGCTCGTTTGCAGATTCGTCGTGTTGTTGCCGAACACAAACTGAGCGAATATTCGGCGTCCGACGAATCACCGACGAATTCGTCGTGATTACGGTGAATTCGTCGTGTTGCCGATCGCACCCTATGCCTGAAATGTAACCAATTGGTACATTTATAACGCAATTGCTGCGAACTATGACGCAGCAGCTACCGTACTTATGAACTCTGGGCACTTGTGAACCCTGGGCACTTATGAACTGTGACACTCATAAGCTCTGGCACTTATGAATCTCTGGCTCTTATGATACGGACCCGTGTTGACTGTTGCAGGGGGTATCATCACGGATTCCCCATGTATCGCCTGCGGAGCGGCTCAGTATTAGAGATGACGTCACTGGTGCCTGGTCCAGTCGTGGCCAGCCCCGTCGCCGCAGCTGCGCTTTCGAGCGTTTTGCGGTCTTTTGACGGGTGTTGACCAGGGGCGTAGGAACTATGTTCATGTTGGGGGTGGGGGGGGGGGGGGGGAGGAGGCATTCTGAAGTCGATTCTTTCCATGCAACGCCCATAGGCGTAATGTTAAAGTCAAAAATGTGTGTGTGGGGGGGGGGGGGTGCTGCCCCCCTGCCCCCCGGCTCCTACGCCTATGGTGTTGACGAGCGGTAGTTTGAAGTCATCGCCGTTAGATAAGTAAGTTAGGTAGTTATGTTGCAAGTCCATGCTTTTGAAATACTTTGTTTTTTTAAGTTTTTAAAGCAATCTTGAACATAAAGCCAAAACAATGTCATTACTCGTCCCTCAGCCAGACCGGGGCAGCGTGTGGCCGTCTCGCCCCTCAGCCGGACCGGTGCCGCGTATCCCCGTCTCGCCTCTCAGCCAGACCGGGGCAGCGTATGCCGTATGGCCGTCTCACCCCTCAGTCAGATCGGGGCAGCACGATGGCCGTCTCCCCCCCCCCCCTTCAGCCGGACCGGGGCAGCGTCTCACCCCTCAGTCAGACCTGCAGCGTATGCCGTCTCGCCCCTCAGCCAGACCGGGGCTGCGTATGGCCGTCTCTCCCTCCCAACCGGAGCGGGGCAGCGTTTAGCCGTCTCACCCCTCAGTGAGACCGGTGCAGCGTATGACCGTCTCACCCCTCAGCCAGACCGGGACAGCGTATGGCCGTCTCACTCTTCAGTCAGACTGGGGAAGCGTATGGCTGTCTCACCCCTCAGTGAGACCGGTGCAGCGTATGGCCGTCTCGCCAGTCGCCGCTCACACAGACCGGGCAGTGCATGGCCGTCTCCACTCAGCACTAATTTAGGGAGGGATAATTATCCGCGGTAAGCGTAATCTTAAATAGGATCGTACCTTAGGCGCAACTATCCGTATCCCGTTCGAAATATTCGCACCGCACCGAGCCGCATGCGGGGACAGCCGAGTCAGACCAGAGCACCAGTGACGTCACGCTAATGTACGATTGGAGCGCTAGATCCCCGGGTGACTCCACCTCTCTTATACCGTATACGGCCTTGGATTGTTGGCCCGGCAGCGTTGGTGTGTGGATGGGCGTTGTCGGTGGATTGGGTTGGACTGTAAATCGAAATAAGTGCCGAGTGTTCGCTTTATTCTTACGAGTGGCTCGAAGCCACGAGTTAGGCAAGGCCCTCACTACTAAGTACTGAGAGTACTGTGACTCATTTAATTTATGGTGAAGTCATTTTACTCGTTTTAAGCAACACATCAGCATGCAGGCAATTAAGTGTGTTGTCGTTGGAGACGGGTAAGTTCTTCAGGAAATCTGAAATTATGCCTACTTATTTTCTCAGCATTTTGCTATTGCTGCTGCTCTTTGGTTACATATTTCAACTGGTTTTAGGAATGATTGCTTCTTGGAAAGTTCTGTTAGGTTTGTGTATCCTGTACTTGTTTTAAAATCTATATCATTAAATGTTGCTACATTGCTTGCATTTTGTATGTGTTTTCATTGTGAACCCGCAATCCACAACAATGCCAATATTTGACCTTTTAAAGCAGGGTGCATGATCAGTGGTGCGAGATGTTTGTAGTTCAAAATAAATTATTGGTTCATGGTAGGTACCTATCCACCTATTTGTCCCATGATTCAGAGTAGTACCTACCTTAAGGTCTGATATCATTTCCATGTTTTAAAATCAAAATGTTAAGTGCAATTACACTGAAAACATGAATTGTCAGTGAGCAAAGGCATACCTCTTTGAAGCTGTTAAGTCAAACTCATTTTACATACCTAAGCCTTTTGTATGCTAATTGTTGCTACATGCATAGACATTACTATTTGTTGATTAAGGTAGCAACTGAAATATTGAAGTTGATCAAAACCATCTGATTAAAATTGGATTGCAACTGTTCAACATTGTGGTGATTGAGAGCTGACATTTGAGATAGCCTGTTTCCTGTTACAGTGCGGTGGGGAAGACATGCCTGCTCATCAGTTATACCACAAATGCATTCCCCGGAGAATATATCCCCACTGTGTGAGTACCATAGAGCTTATGTGTTATTCTGACCATTTAATTTGCATACCTTTCTGTAACTGTCTAAATACCGGCAATGAGGTTCAGACTGCTTTCCTCAACATAGCATGCTGTTCCTTCAAGCAGACCTGTAATTTGTTTTCAGACTCAGTATTTATTTGATCATAATTACTTTCAACATTTGAGGTCTGCTCAGGCTAGACCATGTGTTCTATGGTCTCCTCCCTGCTATGATCCACCTATCTGACACTAGAGGCAAGCCAGCACTTTATGTCTGTTGGTTTGAGTTTCGAAGTTCACCTCAAAGTTCACCTAAAGATAATGGATAGCCTAAGCCATGTCTAGTGGGTCTGTGAAAAAGTTTGATATATGGCTGATTCATACCTTGTGATGAAAACTTGAAATATTAACTTGTCTATTTAGTATACTGATATGAGTGTTGAGCATGCACTACTGTTTTCCCACTGTGCTGCCAGGGCATCACAGTAGTCTTGCATGCCTTTGTTGTTGTCTCCCTCATCTCTGCCAGTATTCACAATATGAACTGGGGGGACTCCAGGATCTGTCTCTTGGTGGTTAATCTGGCCTGGCTTGCATCTATGGTGGATTTGCGGAACTCCAGTCTGACTGTGGGCCACATAATTCCTGTTATCTGGACCTGGAGGGGATTTCCGCACTGGGCTCTTCCAACTGACGCCATAGGAGCCAATACGAGTGCCCAGTGTCCACAGATAAGAACCGCTCACTTCCGGCATGGGTAGTTCTCACTGGGTGGAACTGCAGCTCGAGTCAGCGTTATTTGTGTTTGCCACAACATATCAGAATCTGATTATAGTGCAGGCTATCGTTGTACTGGTCTGTGATGGGCACGTTTTCATATCCAAATAAGTCACGGAGTGCTGAAACGCTAAGACCGCATGATGGCATCATCAAGGCAATAGGGCCGCAGCATGGTATCACTCATTGATGATGATGATGATGATGATGATGATGGTGATGATCGACGCTAATAGTCAATACTGACTGATGTGTCGTTAAAGAAGACAGAAAACAAGTCGGTGATGCTGATGATTTGGCTATTGGAGCACTCCCCGACGGCTAAGGTCATTTGGCGCCCATAACCAAGTTTATCTGCGACTATGGCCAGTGCACTGTTGTCTGTTGTATCAGTTCATAGAAACGTTGAACCCCAGGTTTCGTTGTCGAGCTGTCTCAGAATATCAGCTGCTGTCTCTTGGGTCTGTCAGCACGACCCGGATCTGCCAGACACCCGTCCCCTCGGTCTGTCACCTGTCAGATCTGCCAGACACCCGTCCCCTGGGTCTGTCACCTGTCATATCTGCCAGACACCCGTCCCCTCGGTCTGTCACCTGCCAGATCTGCCAGACACCCGTCCCCTGGGTCTGTCAGCACGGCCCGGATCTGCCAGACACCCGTCCCCTGGGTCTGTCACCTGTCAGGTCTGCCAAACACCCGTCCCCTGGGTCTGTCACCTGTCAGATCTGCCAGCCACCCGTCCCCTGGGTCTTATTGACCCATCACGGCCCGGCACACGCCCGATGAGTGACATCCCGGGACAGTGGAGGTATTATTGACCCATCACGGCCCGGCACACGCCCGATGAGTGACATTCCGGGATAGTGGAGGTATTATTGACCCATCACGGCCCGGCACACGCCCGATGAGTGACATCCCGGGACAGTGGAGGTATTATTGACCCATCACGGCCCAGCACACGCCCGATGAGTGACAGCCCGGGGGGACAGTGGAGGTATTATTGACCCATCACGGCCCGGCACACGCCCAATGAGTGACATCCCGGGACAGTGAAGGTATTATTGACCCATCACGGCCCAGCACACGCCCGATGAGTGACATTCCGGGACAGTGGAGGTATTATTGACCCATCACGGCCCGGCACACGCCCGATGAGTGACATCCCGGGACAGTGGAGGTATTATTGACCCATCACGGCCCGGCACACGCCCGATGAGTGACATCCCGGGACAGTGGAGGACCGACTGACCGACCATCGATCGCCAGGAATGCAGGGGGGGGGGGGGGGGGGGGTCTGACTCAGCGGGGTCGCCGGTTTGTCAGAGGAGTTGTGATACGGAAGCACTTAGTCACCCTGAATAGCTTCGAATATTCGAGGCGGCTTGGCTATAATACACCCTGTCACCCTGCATATTGTACCCTGTATAGTGCACCCTGTATAGTGCACCCTGTATAGTGCACCCTGTATATTGTACCCTGTATAATGTACCCTGTATAATGTACCCTGTATAGTGCACCCTGTATAATGTACCCTGTATAATGCACCCTGTATAATGTACCCTTTATAATGCACCCTGTATAATGCACCCTTTATAATGTACCCTGTATAGTGCACCCTGTATAATGTACCCTGTATATTGCACCCTTTATAATGCACCCTGTATCCGATGTCAGCTGAGTAGAGAAGTCCGTGTACCCTGTATAATGTCAGCTGAGTAGTACCCCTATCCGATGTCAGCTGAGTAGAGAAGTCCGTGTAGCGAATAGTACCGTCATATTGGCAGTCCCAGATAGGAAACTCCTAAGACAGACGGGTAAAGGCCACCGAACCATTAGTGTGACCTCGAAGCCACCGGGACCGGAAGTACACGCACCGGGACCGGAAGTGGTGCCAGTTGCCACCGTCGGGAAGTAGAGGCAGAATTTCCCCTCCCGTGTTAGTGCGCATTTTAAGATCGGCAACAAGGCCCTATTAACGTTTAAAGGGACATTGCCACCTCGCAGGCCAATATGGAGGTTTTGGTGTGTATCGGTCGATTAAGCGTGTCCGATTTCACCTGCAAAATTTGGTTCCCGAAACTCCCCCCATTAGATTAAAAAAATACATTTGCACCACTCATGCTTGCCAAGCATTCGTAAAATTGGAGTCGCCACATCACTATTTAGAATCACTTCTTTGCGGACTGTTATTTTTTTAATGTTGCAAACTCAACATCACCATTCCGTCAGTGCACTTTAAAATTAAAAAGCGTATGCAGTTAATTATATTTTCAACAACTTTAGCCTCTTTCATAATAAAACAGCAAGAATTGCTATGGCTCGACTTTGGAACCGTAGGAGTTATATGACCTATACCTTATAACACAGATAGACTTTTCAAGGTCAAGTCTCGGCGAATTCGTACGCTTCGGCTTTGGGCGGGCGCCAATGCCAAACTGGATGAGAGCGGCCATCATGAATCTAGTACTGAGCACAGCTGGGACCAACGTTTTGGAGTCAGAAATACATACAAAATGCTTTGCCGATACACTGCTTTAGGTGCTGCAGGAGCAAGTTTGAGCTCGAGCATACATGATTGCTGATCCCCACCATTCATTTTTTTTAGAAATCCTCCGGAGGTGGCAATATCCCTTAAAGGGAGATAATCACCTTTTGATTTTGTTAGCAACACTTTCTTTGGCTACCGTTATGGTATTAAAATGATGTGACCTAAATTTAAGAATTAAATACAATTATTCCCTAATTCAAAGTTGGAAGTTTGGGAAAATTTATGATCGGTATTTTCCCTACACTATTGGAAACGCAACATCTGACGCTTTTGTGTCGATCTGTTCAACGTTGTTGAATGGGCACTTATAAACAAATCGCCGACACTAAATAGGTTGCCGTCGGGGGCCAACCTATGCCGATTTCAATGCACTTTTTTTTAAAATGATTGTTGATTGTTCATAAAAGTTTGCACATATTCGCAAAAGATAGAATGCAGGAAACATATTGCATACCTTCATGATAAATAGCAATGCGTAGGGAGGCTAATTTACTGAATTCGTTACCGAGTGCTTGCTGATTATAAGCGTGGAGCGCTTATCAACTATGAATTGAAATATCTCGCGGTAGGAATTGTTATATGCAAAATTTGATGAATTTACAATATATTTTGGTCTCGTCTATCGATTTCAGGTGCTAACTCCATTTTTGTGGAAAAAGGTGATTATCTCCCTTTAAGTCGTGGGCTTAAAAATACAACACGGCAAAGTAATACAAGTTAATACTGTATGTAGGCAATCTCTTTCCGTCAAAATTTGAGAGATACAAATTATACTGAATTTGCTACATTACCACCATGTGGTTCCGGTGTCATGAGGCAATCATCATCACAATACATTTCCTACCCGTGCTTTGATAGAACAGCAGGCATATTTGACCACATTTCCGATTTCCACCCATGAGCGTCATCCCACCGCGCCGTCCTGCTCGGAGACGGACTGTATGCTGAGCAGTCCTATTAACACTGTACAGAGCAGTGTATGCCAGTGTACTGTGTACATATCAGTGTACAGCAGTGCACAGAACAGTGACGGAGACGGCGGCTGATGGGTATCCCGCCGACCGCCGGCCGCCGGAGAGGCGGAAAGTCGGCAGCTCTCTCTCTCTCTCTCTCTCTGCCTCCGCCGGCCGCTCGTGCGTGAGGCGCCTATCGGCCGGATGTCCTGGCACCGCGTCCGGCTCTGTCGCCCACCGCTGTCGCCTTGCGCCGCCGCCGGGAGGGACACGGTAGCGGGCTCCTCTGGCGCCGCCGGGAGGGACACAGTAGCGGGGCTTCTCTCACGCCGCCGGGAGGGACATGGTAGCGGGGCTTCTCTCATGCCGCCGGGAGGGACACGGTAGCGGGGCTTCTTTCAGGCCGCCGGGAGGGACACGGTAGCGGGGCTCCTCTCAAGACGCCGGGAGGGACACGGTAGCGGGGCTTCTCTCAGGCCGCCGGGAGGGACACGGTAGCGGGGCTTCTCTCAGGCCGCCGGGAGGGACACGGTAGCGGGGCTTCTCTCACGCCGCCGGGAGGGACACGGTAGCGGGGCTTCTCTCAGGCCGCCGGGAGGGACACGGTAGCGGGGCTTCTCTCACGCCGCCGGGAGGGACACGGTAGCGGGGCTTCTCTCAGGCCGCCGGGAGGGACACGGTAGCGGGGCTTCTCTCACGCCGCCGGGAGGGACACGGTAGCGGGGCTCCTCTCAGGCCGCCGGGAGGGACACAGTAGCGGGGCTCCTCTGACGCCGCCGGGAGGGACACAGTAGCGGGGCTCCTCTGACGCCGCCGGGAGGGACACGGTAGCGGGGCTTCTCTCATGCCGCCGGGAGGGACACGGTAGCGGGGCTTCTCTCACGCCGCCGGGAGGGACACGGTAGCGGGGCTTCTCTCACGCCGCCGGGAGGGACACGGTAGCGGGGCTTCTCTCAGGCCGCCGGGAGGGACACGGTAGCGGGGCTTCTCTCAGGCCGCCGGGAGGGACACGGTAGCGGGCTCCTCTGACGCCGCCGGGAGGGACACGGTAGTGGGGCTTCTCTCAGGCCGCCGGGAGGGACACAGTAGCGGGGCTCCTCTCATGCCGCCGGGAGGGACACGGTAGCGGGGCTTCTCTCAGGCCGCCGGGAGGGACACGGTAGCGGAGCTTCTCTCATGCCGCCGGGAGGGACACGGTAGCGGGGCTCCTCTCAGGCCGCCGGGAGGGACACGGTAGCGGGGCTTCTCTCACGCCGCCGGGAGGGACACGGTAGCGGGGCTTCTCTCAGGCCGCCGGGAGGGACACGGTAGCGGGGCTTCTCTCAGGCCGCCGGGAGGGACACGGTAGCGGGGCTCCTCTGACGCCGCCGGGAGGGACACGGTAGCGGGGCTTCTCTCAGGCCGCCGGGAGGGACACGGTAGCGGGGCTCCTCTCAGGCCGCCGGGAGGGACACGGTAGCGGGGTTTCTCTCACGCCGCCGGGAGGGACACAGTAGCGGGGCTCCTCTGACGCCGCCGGGAGGGACACGGTAGCGGGGCTTCTCTCAGGCCGCCGGGAGGGACACGGTAGCGGGCTTCTCTCATGCCGCCGGGAGGGACACGGTAGCGGGGCTTCTCTCAGGCCGCCGGGAGGGACACGGTAGCGGGGCTCCTCTCAGGCCGCCGGGAGGGACACGGTAGCGGAGCTTCTCTCAGGCCGCCGGGAGGGACACGGTAGCGGGGCTTCTCTCATGCCGCCGGGAGGGACACGGTAGCGGGGCTTCTCTCATGCCGCCGGGAGGGACACGGTAGTGGGGATTCTCTCAGGCCGCCGGGAGGGACACGGTAGCGGGGCTTCTCTCATGCCGCCGGGAGGGACACGGTAGTGGGGCTTCTCTCATGCCGCCGGGAGGGACACGGTAGTGGGGCTTCTCTCAGGCCGCCGGGAGGGACACGGTAGCGGGGCTTCTCTCATGCCGCCGGGAGGGACACGGTAGCGGGGCTTCTCTCAGGCCGCCGGGAGGGACACGGTAGCGGGGCTTCTCTCAGGCCGCCGGGAGGGACACGGTAGTGGGGCTTCTCTCATGCCGCCGGGAGGGACACGGTAGCGGGGCTTCTCTCAGGCCGCCGGGAGGGACACAGTAGCGGGGCTCCTCTCAGGCCGCCGGGAGGGACACGGTAGCGGGGCTTCTCTCGGGCCGCCGGGAGGGACACGGTAGCGGGCTTCTCTCACGC
Organism: Chirona hameri; assembly: GCA_036785665.1. NCBI lineage: Eukaryota > Metazoa > Arthropoda > Thecostraca > Balanomorpha > Balanidae > Chirona > Chirona hameri. The sequence continues at coordinate 149,137 of JAXIVJ010000973.1, read as the reverse complement.
CGCCGGGAGGGACACGGTAGCGGGGCTTCTCTCAGGCCGCCGGGAGGGACACGGTAGCGGGGCTCCTCTCATGCCGCCGGGAGGGACACGGTAGCGGGGCTTCTCTCGGGCCGCCGGGAGGGACACGGTAGCGGGGCTTCTCTCAGGCCGCCGGGAGGGACACGGTAGCGGGGCTTCTCTCATGCCGCCGGGAGGGACACGGTAGCGGGGCTTCTCTCAGGCCGCCGGGAGGGACACGGTAGCGGGGCTCCTCTCAGGCCGCCGGGAGGGACACGGTAGCGGGGCTTCTCTCGGGCCGCCGGGAGGGACACGGTAGCGGGGCTTCTCTCAGGCCGCCGGGAGGGACACGGTAGCGGGGCTCCTCTCATGCCGCCGGGAGGGACACGGTAGCGGGGCTTCTCTCGGGCCGCCGGGAGGGACACGGTAGCGGGGCTTCTCTCAGGCCGCCGGGAGGGACACGGTAGCGGGGCTTCTCTCATGCCGCCGGGAGGGATACGGTAGCGGGGCTTCTCTCAGGCCGCCGGGAGGGACACGGTAGCGGGGCTCCTCTCAGGCCGCCGGGAGGGACACAGTAGCGGGGCTCCTCTGACGCCGCCGGGAGGGACACAGTAGCGGGGCTCCTCTGACGCCGCCGGGAGGGACACGGTAGCGGGGCTTCTCTCAGGCCGCCGGGAGGGACACGGTAGCGGGGCTCCTCTCAGGCCGCCGGGAGGGACACGGTAGCGGGGCTTCTCTCATGCCGCCGGGAGGGACACTGTAGCGGGGCTTCTTTCACGCCGCCGGGAGGGACACGGTAGCGGGGCTTCTCTCATGCCGCCGGGAGGGACACGGTAGCGGGGCTCCTCTCAGGCCGCCGGGAGGGACACGGTAGTGGGGCTTCTCTCGGGCCGCCGGGAGGGACACGGTAGCGGGGCATCTCTCATGCCGCCGGGAGGGACACGGTATCGGGGCTTCTCTCAGGCCGCCGGGAGGGACACAGTATCGGGGCTTCTCTCAGGCCGCCTGCCGCCTGCTGTGCTGTGTAATTCTGATTGTATAAGAGCAGTTTGAGAGTAGCCTCAACTCATAGGAGTCACTGACCCCACATTGGTTTGCAACTCCGGCCCGACAGGCTCGAAGCCAGGCCTGAACAGGTTTGCCAGCTGACCCGGTGTACTATGCAGTTCCCACATGACGTATGCAGGGAATTTGAGAATGGAGTGTTGCCACTGAGCCGACAACGGGCATGAATGCGGTCCCGATGGGCTTTGAACGAGGCCTGAGTAAGCTAGCCTGCCGACTTCCCCGCGAACGCCGAGCGAGACGACGGCAAAGGACGACTGCAAGCAATGCATCCAGTATACAATGGTCGGTAGGCGGCCGGTGTCTGACCTTTCCCTACCTTGACCATGCTGGGTCCTGGTCCTGGCACTGATCTGATTGACGATGATGACGGTGATGGAACTATTGAGCATCGTTGCTGATTGCAAAGATGTCGGTGGCGAGTGGCGCAGCACTGGTTTTCCATCCTCGGACACTTAAATAGCCATCTTAAATTGTGAGATACTTCGTAGAACCGCACACCGAGTTGAATCGAATAACCAAGTAGATGCAGTTTCTCCGTGCGGAGTGGAGCCCTGTGCCGGGATTGAGCGCTCTGCTTGCAGCACCGAACACGTGTCTTGTCGTCACTCCTGTGCATCATCTCAGCCTGACGGGACGCGTCAGACGGACAGACGGCCAGTCAGGGCGGCTGGCCGTCTGTCTCGTCTGACGCGTCCCACACACGTGACGTCCGGGTCGGCTATGATTCATCTCAGCGGTATGGTACGGCTGCCCTGGCTACGGCCCGGCGCGGCATGGTGTGGTGCGGCGCGGCGCTGTGGTACTACCGGGTAGTGCTGGCGTGGAGTCCAGACATGTTCCAGGCATGGGTGTGGATTCGAGAAATGAATCTTCGCGAATGGCATGCAGCTTAAATGTCGCATATGTAGCTTAAATACAAGTCTCATAGCTTAAATAAATAGCTTTCATGTCGCATATGTAGCTTACATAATACGAGAAGGTATTAACAAAATCGAACATAGGATCTAGGGGTCCACCGGAAATGACAGCGGAATGCCCCAGTGGATCCTGAATCCCAGCGAATAATATACCAGTAAGGCGCCGTCGTTGGCGATGAACGAGCGAGCGCGAAGGAAATATATGGGGAATTTCAACTCGATCGGGCCAGTAGTTTCAGAGATAAAAAAAGGGTACGCACGTGCGCACGTGCAGAGGCACCCACCTTTGACTTGTGGGAAAGTAGGGGCTGAGAGGTCACTAACCACACAACAAAAAAGGACTTCGCTCCAGAAATATCACAGGAACTATGATAGCTAGGAACAAACGGAAAAAGCAATGGAAAACTCTTGAAAAATGCAATCGCCGAGGTGTCCTTAGATTTTAGCTCAAGTTAATGGTTTATGCTCCAGAGCTCATCAAATGTCAAACTATTTTTAGCAAAACAGTTTTCACAAATATTTTTTTACCTAACAAAGATAGGGAAATATTTTTTGACGCCATTGTGTTTGTCTCGTCATGGCGCTTCGTATCATATGTATGATGACCAGGTTAGGTCAACTTATAAATTTGACCTCAGGTCAAGATCAAGTGGTGACCCGATTAATGCATGTTGCACATTGGGAGATGTGCCTCGACGAGACAAGCACATTGGTGTAAGTTTCACTTTTCTATCTTGATTTTGACGAATTATTGGCAAAAAAAGTGTTGGTGACCTCGGGTGGCCTCATCTGACCCTGTAGGGGTCACTGAACAAAAATGCACCTGGAACTTCAAGAATGGCCTATGATAACATGATTCAGAAGGAATTGGGCTGATATAATTTGTATCCTCAGAATAGGAAGCATTTGATTATTTCCCCGTTGACTTATAATGGGAGGTCACGAAATTGACCCGACCTTAGGTCACCGGTATACAAAATCCGAGATATACTATTGTAGGCCCTTATGAAATCCTGTAAGTACGAAATCTATCGGCCAAAAACTGTGGCTGTGGTACGACCGGAAACAGTTTTGGAGGTGGGGTCACGTGACCTGGTCTGGTGACCTGACCTGAGATGACCCGAGTTTTTTAAACATAATGCGCGCAATTGATGCCCGAACAGCTGTGTCAACGGTGGCGCTGCGCGCCGCCGTTTTTTTTATCTACCCTCGAAAAACCTTAGGGGGGGCGTCTAAACGCCCCCCCCCCCCCTCCGGCACAGGGTTTAAGCTCTGCTGGCTAAGGATATTTCGGAGAATAAATTACGTTGGAGATCAATCACAATCTCAATCGCTGTTGGGACCACTGGCTGCTGTTGAGTCTGGCAATCCCACCATCTCCGCCATTTCAGCTGCTGATTCTCCGGAGTTATCTTCGCCGTCACTTCCCCACCCTCGGCCACTTACCGACGGTGTCGCCGCCCTATCGGCAGGCTCCGCAACTACTCCCGATTTCCGACGGTGTCGCCGCCCTGTCGGCAGGTTCGACAACTACTCTGCCAACGTTATGGTGGACGGGAAGCCGATCAACCTGGGCCTGTGGGACACGGCCGGCCAGGAGGACTACGACCGGCTGCGGCCGCTGTCCTACCCACAGACGGACGTCTTCCTCGTCTGCTTCTCACTGGTCAACCCCGCCTCCTTCGAGAACGTCCGCGCCAAGGTAGGTACCGCCGCTGTCGCCGGGCGGACGTAGTTAAGGAGGAAGTAAGAAAGAAGAAAGGGATGAAGGAAAGACATAAAGGGAGGGAGAGAGGAAGGTAGAAAGAAGGTAGAAAGAAGGTAGAAAGAAAGGGAGGAAGGAAAGAATGAAGAAAGGTAGAAAGAAAGAAGAAAGGTAGAAAGAAAGAAGAAAGGTAGAAAGAAAGAAAGGTAGCAAGGTAGCAAGGTAGCAAGGTAGAAAGGTAGAAAGGTAGAAAGAAAGACAGAAGGGGATGGAGGGAGAGATGGAGGAAGGAAAGAAGTGAGGAAGAAGGGTCGGGTTGGGCACTGAATGAAAGCCGTGCTCAGGTGATACAACCTCACGACATTATCACCTAGATCATGAGTTTTTCACTAGTTGTGATTGCTGGCAATTAATACATATAGTATCCACCTGTGTTTATACCGAGACTGTCGGTGTACGAGTATCACGTACACCGAATATACGAGATACGTGTATCACGTACACCGAATACACGAGATACGAGTATCACTTACACCGAATTACACCGAATACACGAGATACGTGTATCACGTACACCGAATTACACCGAATATACGAGATACGTGTATCACGTACACCGAATACACGAGATATGAGTATCACTTACACCGAATTACACCGAATACACGAGATACGAGTATCACGTACACCGAATACACGAGATACGAGTATCACTTACATCGAATACACGAGATACTCGTAGATACTCCTACTGCCGTGACGTTTCTCTCCGCCCCCAATACAGTGGTATAAGGGGGTACTGCCGTGACGTGACGTGTCTCTCCTTCTGCCGTGACGTTTCTCTCCACCTCGATACAGTGGTATAAGGAGGTACTGCCGTAACGTGACGTGTCTCTCCACCCCGATACAGTGGTATAAGGAGGTACGGCATCACTGCCCCACCACCCCGATCGTGCTGGTGGGCACCAAGATCGACCTCCGAGAAGATAAGGCCACACTGGAGAAACTCAAGGATAGAAAGCCCATCACCTACCCGCAGGTGGGTCAAGGATAAAAAGCCCATCACCTACCCGCAGGTGGGTGCAGGATAGAAAGCCCATCACCTACCCGCAGGTGGGTGAAGAACGATGTGTTTTGTGACGTCAGCAGACGTGGACGGTATGCGCTGTATGGCCTGAGTAGTTGTGGTCCTTTTGAGTCCAAGTCATCGCATATGATGGCATACACGATTAGTCATCGCATATGATGTCATACACGATTAGTCATCGCATATGATGTCATACACGATTATGGTATGATGTCAGGCTGACGCCTTGATTGTGGCATGCGGCTGAGGTCAATGCCGTGATTTTTGTAGAGAATGAGCGCTCAGGCATTGCTTTGATTTTGGTTCTTACGAAAGTATATTTGAAGGTGTTGCGGAATGTCTGTTGTTCGGAAGATTGGTCAGGTTCGTGTCTAATGTCGCGCGTCTCGCTCTGAGCCGTGTCTGACGTCACCCGCTGTGTCTGACGTCACCCGCTGTGTCTGACGTCACCTGCCATGTGTCTGACGTCACCTGTCGTGTGTCTGACGTCACATGTCGTGTCTCTGACGTCACCTGGCGTGTGTCTGACGTCACCTGTCTCTTGTCTCTGACGTCACCTGTCTTGTCTCTGACGTCACCTGCCGTGTCTCTGACGTCACCTGCCGTGTGTCTGACGTCACCCGCCGTGTCTCTGTCGTCAATGTTTGATTCTGAGGCATGCCTTTGATGTCACCTGTTCTTAAAGGGATTGTGTCTACTGACATCGCTTTTTTACACTGGTTTATAGAACATAATTTTCTGAATCGAACCATGCCTTTCATTTCTCCAGATTCACACTAGTTGCCGAGACATTCCAAAGACCCCAGGAACTGGCTGGTAGCAAAAAAGTTATGGGGTAGACACTAGAGGGCTTACCAGTTACCCAAGCTATATAGCATTGATACCCAAGCATTGATAATATCGGAAAATCGGTACAAATTTGCTAGCATATTGTTAGCGCCGGGCAATTATAGCATTTCGACAAAACAGCTCGTGAGCGCTGTTAGCAGGAGCCGAACAGAACCTCGACGGCCATTTTCCTTTTCAACGGTTTGTTAACATTGTTCGTATCATTGTTTATTGTCTTAGGTGCGCCGTTTTACATAACATTTGCTTGCCTCTGATATCCAAATGTAAATTTCATCGTATCCAACAATCAAACTAGTAGCTACTTAGTGTGAACAATATTTTTTTGCATTCCAAAACATTAGACACACTCCCTTTGAAGGGAAATATTCACATCTTCCCACAAACATGGAATCGATAGACGAGACCAAAATATATTGTCAATTGATCACATTTTGCATATAATCATTCCTGCCGAAATATATTTCAAGTTATAGTTGATAAGCGATCCACGCTTATAACGGTCGGTACTCAGCAAGTACTTGGGAACGAATTCAGTAAATTAGCCTCCCTACGCATGGTTCATCATCAAAATCATCCAAATTCGATCAAAACTCGATTTTCTACGATTTTTCAAACATTTATGTTTTTTCTCACACAAAAAAATGGCATGACATGACGTCATTAAAACGTCATTATCTTCTAAAGCACTACCTCAATTTCGTAAAATTTGTCGAGAAGACTTATAATTGATGCAGCATAAGGTACTGCAAGTTTGACGTCGCTATCCGTCATAGTTTTCAAGTTATTGCGAAAATCCGGGAGGGGGTGTAAAAATCCCCCCCCCTGCAGCAGGGCGCGGGTTAAGCTATTTTTTTTTTTTTACTTTTTCAATTATATTTAATTCCGTATTACTTTTATTTTATGTTATTTATTTATTTATTTATTATTATTATTATTATTATTATTATTATTATTATTATTATTATTATTATTATTATTATTATTATTATTGTATTTTATTCTCTATTTCCCCGCTTCATCGCCAGCAAAATTGATTACACTAAAGGACAAAGTCGCACAGTTAAAGAACTGAAGATTCAAGATAGCAAGACGCTGCCCCGTGCCTCCGACGTCATCTCTCTTCTAACGTCACTATCCGCCTGTGACGTCACACCTCTGTCCTCTGCCGGCAGGGTCTGGCCTTGGTGAAGGAAATCGGCGCCGTCAAGTACCTGGAATGCTCGGCGCTGACGCAGAAGGGCCTGAAGAACGTGTTCGACGAGGCCATCCGCGCAGTCCTCTGTCCACAAGCCGAGAAGCGAAAGCCGAACCCGTGCTGCGTTCTCTGAGCGACGCCATCTTGGTGTGACGTCAGGTGTCTGCGTCCGCCATCTCGGTGTGACCGCTGGGGTTTGCGCCCGCCATCTTGAATCGGGGAAATGTGTTGGCCTTAGTCTCGTTCTGCCTGTGTTTTGCTTGGAGCCAGCCAGCCAGGCTTTGGTGCGGTGAGTCAAAGTCAACGCCAGCCAGGCTTTGGTGCGGTGAGTCAAAGTCAACCTGTTAGTCAGAGTCGGAGTGATGTAATCGAGTCAGTGGAAGAAATCGATGGCAAACGAAGTGGGTATGGCGTCATTGTATGACATAAAATAGGTCGGCTAAGACACAGTTGTGCATGCTTGGGATGCTGTTGTGGAACTGTTCTCGCTGTCATTCGTATTTTATGACTTACTGCTGATGCCTTTTACCATGTTTTTAGCTTTACTATGGAAAGACTCTGTACCCAGACAGAACGGGTGTTTTTTTTTGCATTCACCAACAGTCGTATATTTCCACCAAAGCTGGTTGACATGTGTTTACTTTACTAGTCTTCAGATGAGTCGCTTCGCGTTGCGAATATCGCATGTTGTCAGATGCGAGTAACTGAGACGTTTCACTTGGAATATGTGCAAGTACTCATAACTTGCCAACTGGGATAAAATGGTTAATTTGTTCATTAATTCAATCTAGAAGTAATGTACGTTCATGGGTTGATATTTGTTCCCATTGTATATCGCTTTCGTCTCACTGCTGCCTGTCTTAGCGTGTGTATGTGCTGCTGGATATTGTATATCGCTTTCCGCGTGGTGGTGGCGATGTCCGATGCACTGCTTTCCACGCCATCAGAAAACATGCTGGCCAGGACCGGCAGGCAGGCGTGTATCAGATCTGCGGGTGTTTGTGTGTCTGTGTTTGTCTGTGTGTGTGTGTCTGTGTTTGTCTGTGTGTGTGTGTCTGTGTGTGTCTGTGTGTGTGTCTGCGGGTGTCTGCGGGTGTCTGTGTGTGTCTCTGTATGTATGTGTGTGTATGTGTGTGTCTCTGTGTGTGTCTGTGTGTGTATGTGTGTGTCTCTGTGTGTGTCTGTGTGTGTATGTGTGTGTGTATCTGTGTGTGTGTCTGTGTGTGTATCTGTGTGTGTATCTGTGTGTGTATCTGTGTGTGTATCTGTGTGTGTATCTGTGTGTGTATCTGTGTGTGTATCTGTGTGTGTATCTGTGTGTGTATCTGTGTGTGTATCTGTGTGTGTATCTGTGTGTGTATCTGTGTGTGTATCTGTGTGTATCTGTGTGTGTATCTGTGTGTGTATCTGTGTGTGTATCTGTGTGTGTATCTGTGTGTGTATCTGTGTGTGTATCTGTGTGTGTATCTGTGTGTGTATCTGTGTGTGTATCTGTGTGTGTATCTGTGTGTATGTGTGTGTATCTGTGTGTATGTGTGTGTATGTGTGTGTGGTGTGCCTCTGTGTGTCTCTGTGTCTGTGGGCTGTTGCTAGTACCAGGTCAGGACCGCTGGGCTGTGATCATTGCAGTTCGCTGCTGCACAACAGAGCTTTTGGAGCCGCCACTGGCTGAATGTGTGCGATGCTTGGCACGTGCTTATCGTGGCGCCGATCTTCCAGCTGCAAGACCGAACATGTTTGCAGAAACGGTGAAAATAGCAGCGATGAAGTGATATTATGTGCACGCCTGGCTGTGCAAATGTAATATGTATGCCATTGCTGAGATATAAATGAATAGGTGTGAGTTAGTATATATGTTATATTTAGAAGAGTATTTGGATTATGTTCCTGAACTGGCATTGCCCTTGCCTATTTGGTCTGATTTATTTCAATATTAATGTTTTTGGTGTAGTGCTCGGACCGAATTATTTCTATTCATATATTGTCAATTTCATGTCACTTGCTACATGTTCGGAAATTGTAAGTCAGCCGTTTAATGCTTTAATATGACCGTATACTCGGACGAGTATTGGGCCGTCGTTGTATAATTTACATAAGGTGCATCAAAATATACACAATATTATAACACTATCGTTTCATTGGTAACCCGAGTTATAGCCGGTATGCAACCGATCGTTAACCCTCCCCAGTGCAGGGGTGGATGCCACCCCCTCGGTTTTTCGGAAATAACTCGTATTTATCAACTGATTACGATGAAACTTTCAGTACCCTACTTTGAAACAATTTTACACAAACTCTGAAATTTTTAACTTCTATGATCTATCCCACATGACCCGTGACCTATGACCTGTTTGTCAAGGTCATGTCGGGCGCAACTGGCGTCCCGCAGTATCGATGCTTGTAACTTGTGCGGTTTCCGAGTGTTTGCTGCTCAGAAGCATAATATGTACAGGTATCAACAGGTGACATTTATGGTTTCCACTGAGATTGTGACATACGATGACATATGACTTTTTTGACCTCTGGTAGTTTCTAGGTCATTTTGTGACGCTAATTTCAAATTTGGCATCCATTTTACATTATTATATGTTCCACTGGGGTCATGCATTTTGACAGGTCAACCACCTCCACTGACCTCCGATGACCTGAGATGACTTTTTTGGAATCTGGTAGTTTCTAGGATATTGTGTGGCGCTGATTTCAAATTTGGCATCCGTTTTGCATAATTATATGCTCATTCACGATTCTAGTTCGATTAAATTTAATTTCTACGCATTTACGATTTGAATGACATCCCGGTCATTGACATGACCTGAGAGGTCACCTAATGACCCATAACCTTACAATCGGGTACCAAGAGCTTCCTCTCGTCACAAGCAACACGCTCGTTTTTAATCGAAGCTCTTGCTCAATTAGGGGCGAAACGTCAGGGGGTCGTCCCCCCCCCCCCCCCCACACACACACACCCTTCACGGTCACGTGGGCATCGGACGCTGCACAGGTGAGGGTTAATCCGCGCCCCGCTGGAGGGTGGGGCAGAATCTGCCCCTTTCCGGATTGTCTTACCCACATCAAATTTCATCCAGGTATACAATAAGCAGAGGGATCCACAAAGATCACAGATCCTGATATATTGTATGCCGTGGGATCTACAATTTATGCCGAGGGAACCAGGAGGATCCCAGATCGTCATGCATTTTATGCCAAGGGATCCACTGGGATCCCAGATCCAACTTCAGGATCCAGGCACAAGTATGGACCACAAACCAAGTTTCTTTTACTAATAAGGTTTACCCACGAGGGAGAAACGACCCCGGGGTGACGTCAGAGCATTTTACATCTATATTTTGCAATATGGTAGGCCAGACATGCGCCTAGATCCCGGGATCCAGTTGATATCCGGATATCTGTGTTCTGTGTCCCCGGGATCCGCATGGGAAACCAGATACAGGTACACAATAAGCTGAGGGATCCACAAAGATCCCAGATCCTGATATATTGTATGCCGTGGGATCTACGATTTACGCAAAGGGATCCGGGAGGATTTTGATGAATTTTACGCAGAGGGATCTGCTGGGATCCAATATCTTTGTGCATTTTATGCCGATTGATCCACTGGGATCTCAGATCCAACTTCGGGATCCAGGCACAAGTCTGTTGTGAATATTAAGTGAAACATGACATGACGAGTGGACATTTACACCAAATACCGGATGACACTGACAACAATTTCTGAACATATTTCAATTAAAAATAATAAGGGAATGTAGCACAATGTATGGCAAAGCAAATATAAATTGTATTAGCTGGTATTGTCAGCAGTGGTGCAGAAACATCTCTTCAGTCTCGCTGCTTCTCTGCCTTATCAAGTGCTCATACGCACCTCCAACACCAAATGCATTGTTCTTTATTTGAAGTGAAATATAATACATGAATTCATATAATAATACATTTAAATCCAGGGTGCTTAAAGGAAATAGTTCACCTTCAACATGGGTTTTGAACTGAAATAGCAGTTTTGCAGCCCGTGTTGAGAAATCCTTATCTGGAACTTTTCTTGGCTGAAAAGACTCCAGCCGAAGATATTTGACTTTTTGGCGAAGGAATACGGCGCATATATGATGTACCGTACCGTCTGAAAGTGCCAGCACTGCCATGGAGCATGCGCAGACCAATAACGCACACCATACAATCCATAGTTTACAACCTTCTGTCCTGAATTGGCGCGATGTAGGACCATTTTTAAACAGAAAAAAAGAAACTGTATTAAAAAATATAATAAAATCGTGTTCTGAAAAAAAAATTCCGAAGGTGAACTATTTCCTTTAACCCGCGCACTGCAGGGTGGTTGATTTCCGCCCCCGCTTCCCCCCCCCCCCCCTCAGGTTTTTTGCAGATAGGGAAAAACGGTGGCGCGTAGCGCTGCTGAGTTTGGCACACCTGTTAGAACATCAATTGCGCACACTTTGAAGAAAAAAATAACCTCGGGTCATTTCAGGTCAGGTCACCAGACCAGGTCAAGTGACCCCACCTCCAAAAATGTTTGCAGTTGTGCCAAAGCCAGAGTTTCTCATTGATCAGTTTGAAGCTTACAGGATATCATGAGAGCATAAGTAGTTACAATTCGTTTGTCTCGGAATTTTGATTTCGGTAACCTAAGGTCAGGTCAATTTCGTAACCTCCCCATAATAAGTAAATGGGGAAATATACAAATGCTTCCTATTTCAAGGATATGCATGATATTAGTCCAATTACTGCTGTATCATGTTATTATAGGATATTCTTGATGATCCAAGTGTAAGTTTTGTTCAGTAACCCCTATGGGGTCATTTGAGGTCATCCGAGGTCACATCACCTTTTTGTCAATAACTCCCGACATAATGAAGATATAGAAGTAAAACAGACAGCAATGTGTTTGTCTCATCGAGACACGTCTTCCCATATGCAACATGCCCTACTTGGGTCATCACTTGACCTTGACCTGAGATCAATTTTTTAGTTGACCTAATACGGTCACCATGTATATCATCCGAAGCGCCTTGACAAGATCAACACAATGGCGTGAACAGTTTTTCGTTACCTTTATTAAGTAAAAAGTTAATAGCGAAAAACGATTTCGCAAAACAAAACAGTTTTTTTTAACTTCTGGAGCCTCAAATATTGACCTGATATGCAATTTAAGGACATGCTGTCGATTGCAAATTGCGCTGGCTGGCGATTGTTTTTTTTTCTGTTTGTTCCTAACTAGTCTAGTTTCCGAGATATATTGGAATTTCTGGAGCGAAGTCCTAAAACAGGAAGAAAAAAACTAGAAAATTTGACCTTATATGACCTCTGGTGACCTCAATTTTGACCTGACCTAAACAAATACTGAAATACTTTCGATAGAACTTGTATCAAGCTATCAAATTCCGTTCTTCGCTTGTCGCTAGGTAACGTAGTTTTCGAGAGCTCACGGGTGAGGGGGGGGGGGCGGAAATCAACCCCCCTGCAGTTCGTGTTCGGTGCAAACCCCCTGCAGTGCGCGGGTTAAGCTTATGTCGCTTTACATTTGTGACTAGCCCTCGTATGGACAGCGGCCACTAGCTTGATGCCGCCTGTTTGGCGGGAGCTGTGCTTCTTCCTCAACTAGAGTTATTTTCTTTTTAGCTTTACCCATCTTCAGCTTTTCGCAATCAAGCTATCGGATGGACGAAATCACAGTAATAAGCACTTATTACCCGTGTGACGCCGATAGCACCCTAACAGCATTTATTTTCCGCGGACACAATACGGTCAAAATTAAAATACCCACCGCTAAAGGTCCAAGCCATGAGGCTAGTTATGGGGCCTTGCCAAGGCTGTGGTTCAAACCAATTAAATCAAAGGTCTTGTCCTGTCAGTTAAAATGGTTCACTTGTTAGCGAAAAGCGTAAGACACTTCAAGTATTGAGGGACTAACGATCCATTCGGCGAGTCTTTATGTTCATGCAATCCTTATAGGTGGGTGCCCAGCTGCTGGCTTATTCTCACACAAAAATAGATGTTAGCTGAAGGAACACGTTACTAGCAGTTCTACAGTGTGTAATTAACTAAAAAGTGGTGTAATTCACGGAAATTAATGTTAAAATACAATCAGATCAGATAGCAAAACCAGTGACGACATTGCAATGTTGAAGGAATAGAAGTAAGATGAGAACCAGGGCTATGCAAACCTGTGAACCAAGCACCGCAATTGTCGCTGTCTCATACAGCAGCACCACAATTGCCGCAGACTCACCAGACCCACCGACTAACTCACGACTAGGGTGCCGCTTCCAAAGATCGGCAGGAATGTCGGAGGTCGATGGACGCTGCAGCTAAATTAAAATACTTACTAATTAACAGCCAGGCACCTATAGGAGATGGATTATGCTTGATGTCTTACTGAGTCAACATGAGTGAGGATTGTTGTCTAAGTTTTCATATTTTGGAAGTCATGTCTCTGAAAATGCATGAATCCGTAGGCCGTTTGGTGTCTCACCGCACCTTTTGCTGTCACCGACGTACGTTGACGAGTCGGAGCTTTTTTCACCCCTGCCTATGTTGCTTGGGAGTCCGGATAGCTCAGTAGGGTTACACTCGGTTGGAGCTCTGTTAGGCATTGTATTCGAAGTCGGCAGGATTCGAGTAGCTCAGTAGGTTTGCACTCGGTTGGAGCTCAGTTAGGCCCACAAATAAAAGTTCATAAATACTCGTCGGATTAGGCTTCTTTTATGCAGGTAGGGTAAGGTGATTTGAAGGGGCGAGACTGGTGGTGGTGGTGGTGGTGGTGGTGGTGGTGGTGGTGGTGGTGGTGGTGGTGGTGGTGGTGGTGGTGGTGGTGGTGGTGGTGGTGGTGGTGGTGGTGGTGGTGGTGGTGGTGGTGGTGGTGGTGGTGGTGGTGGTGGTGGTGGTGGTGGTGGTGTGTGTGTGTGTGTGTGTGTGTGTGTGTGTGTGTGTGCGGGTGCGCGGGTGCGCGGGTGCGCGGGTGCGCGGGTGCGCGGGTGCGCGGGTGCGCGGGTGCGCGGGTGCGCGGGTGCGCGGGTGCGCGGGTGCGCGGGTGCGCGGGTGCGCGGGTGCGCGGGTGCGCGGGTGCGCGGGTGCGCGGGTGCGCGGGTGCGCGGGTGCGCGGGTGCGCGGGTGCGCGGGTGCGCGGGTGCGCGGGTGCGCGGGTGCGCGGGTGCGCGGGTGCGCGGGTGCGCGGGTGCGCGGGTGCGCGGGTGCGCGGGTGCGCGGGTGCGCGGGTGCGCGGGTGCGCGGGTGCGCGGGTGCGCGGGTGCGGTGTGTGTGTGTGTGTGTGTGTGTGTGTGTGTGTGTGTGTGTGTGTGTGCGCGCGCGTGCGGGGGGGGGGGGGGGTGATGGGCCCAAGATGCTCTTTCTTGCACTATTATTTTATGTCTTATCCATCAGACTTGGATTGCTGTCTGTTCGTAATCGGTGCGGTGCCGTTCTGCTTTCTGCTTGCAATATGTATGCAGGAGCTGGACGCTCTGGCGGAATCTGTGGCCAAGCGATAGTGTTGTGGCGACTATCATTGGGGTACCTCCCCAATTATAGTCGCCACAAGTCACAACACTATCGCTTGGCACTGGTAACCGGACAAAAGTTCGTAAACATAAGGTTCGTAACGGAAAAAATTCGTAGGCAAAGGTTCGTATGCAAAGGTTCGTATCGGATAAGGTTCGTATGGGATAAAGTTCGTAACGGCTAAAGTTCGTAATGGAAAAGGTTCGTATCGGATAATGTTCGTATTCCAAAAGTTCGTAACGTATAAAGTTCATGTGCAAAAGGTTCGTATGCTGAAGTTCGTAAAGGAAAAAGTTCGTAATGGAAAAAGTTCGTAAGCAAAGGTTCGTATTCAAAGGTTCGTATCGGATAAGGTTCATATAGGATAAAGTTCGTAACGGCTAAAGTTCGTAATGGAGAAGGTTCGTATTGGATAAAGTTCGTATTAAAAAAGTTCGTATTAAAAAAGTTCGTAACGGATAAAGTTCGTATGCAAAAGGTTCGTATGCTGAAGTTCGTAAAGGAGAAAGTTCGTAATAAAGGTTCGTATCGGATATAGGTTCCGAACCTTTGCTTGCTAAGTTTTTCCGTTACGAACCTTATGTTTACGAACTTTTGTCCGGTTACCGTTAACCTTCCGAACGGAGAGAGATAGAGACAGTGGGGTACCCAGGATTCACTCCAGGAGGGGGATATTTTTTTTTCGGGGAGGGGGGGAGGCCAAAGGTACCCCCACCCCAAAAAAATCACCGGATTTGGCCCACTATATTTTTAGAGGGGCATATTTTCAGCAACAACAATTTAATGTAAAAAAATCCACAAATCATTCATTTTTTATCTCGAAATAGGGCCCTATTTCCAAAGGGGCACATACGGCCAAGGGGCACGCACAGACCTTCAGAGGGGGGGGGGGCAATTGCTCCACCCTTGGGTACGCCTATGGATAGACATACACCTTAAACAGTAACGTGTTCCCTGTGCTAAGGACAAAAGGTTCGTATCGGATAAAGTTCGTATTAAAAAAGTCGTTACTATTTACGGTGTCTCTCTATCTCTCTCTGTTCGGAAGGCTAACGGTAACAGGACAAAAATTCGTAAACATATGGTTCGTAACGGACAAAGTTCGTAAGCAAAGGTTCGGAACCTTATCCGATACGAAGCTTTGCATACGAACCTTTGCTAAGGTTCGTATCGGATAAGCTTCCGAACCTTTGCTTACGAACTTTTTCCGTTACGAACCTTATGTTCACGAACTTTTGTCCGGTTACTGTAAACTGTTACCATTCCGAACGGAGAAAGTGGAGAGACACCGTAAACAGTAACGTGTTGCCTGTCATAAGGACAATATGTTCGTATCGGATGAAGTCGGTATTCAAAAAGTCGTTACTGTTTACGGTGTCTCTATATCTCTCCGTTCGGAAGGGTAACGGTAACCGGACAAAAGTTCGTGAACATAAGGTTCGTAACGGAAAACTTGGTAAGCCAAGGTTTGCAATCTTATCCGATACGAACCTTTGTATACGAAACTTTGCTTACGACCTTTTTCCTTTACGAACTTCAGCATACGAACCTATTGCATACGAACTTTATCCGTTACGAACTTTTTGAATACGGACTTTATCTTCAC
Organism: Chirona hameri; assembly: GCA_036785665.1. Taxonomy (NCBI): domain Eukaryota; kingdom Metazoa; phylum Arthropoda; class Thecostraca; order Balanomorpha; family Balanidae; genus Chirona; species Chirona hameri. The sequence continues at coordinate 133,186 of JAXIVJ010000973.1, read as the reverse complement.
GGAAAAGTATCACGGAAAAGTAAGACTGAGTGTGTGCAAGTATTTTAACGTTGTTGTCATCCCTATAGCTCTTCTAGTTAGGTCACAATGTACTGTGCAAAATTTGACCTCGTGACCTTTCTTGACCTCTGGAGGTCAAAGCGCGGGGAGTGGCACCGAATGCTGTTAGGCGTGGGCCCCTGGCGGATATTCTGTGCAAATTTCAGCTCGATCGGAGGTGACCCGAACCTGGGCTGAACCTGGGCTGTCTTGATGGACATGGCGGTTGTGTTGTGCCGTGCGGCCGGTGGGCCGAGCGAGCCCCTGGCCGTTAACCAGCCCGCCGTACGTGTGTGGCTGTCCCCGGCAGTGACCTATCACCGCCGCCGGCTGTGTTAGAGAGCTAAATACACACAGTCGCCCCACCGAGCTTCCAGCGTTTACGGACGGAGCAGCGGCAGCAGCCTGGTCTAGTAGTAGCCTTTCACTCACGGCAAAGTGGGCCGATTTTCGGCGTAGAAACCAATAAGGGCAATGTTTTTTTCCTTCTTCTCAACTTAAGGTCATTTCCTGTGGAATGTTGCCATTTTAATCAGCTGGCACGAGAGACGCCCGACAGCTACCGATCGGTACCGATTTCGGCGCCATGGACAGCGAACACTTCGAGAACATATGTCGAGGCGCCACAGCGGGAACAGTGAACACCTCGAGAACATATGTCGAGGCGCCTCAGCGGGAACAGTGAACACCTCGAGAACATATGTCGAAGCGCCACAGCGGGAACAGTGAACACCTCGGGAACATATGTCGAGGCGCCTCAGCGGGAACAGTGAACACCTCGAGAACATATGTCGAAGCGCCACAGCGGGAACAGTGAACACCTCGGGAACATATGTCGAGGCGCCACAGCGGGAACAGTGAACACCTCGAGAACATATGTCGAAGCGCCACAGCGGGAACAGTGAACACCTCGGGAACATATGTCGAGGCGCCTCAGCGGGAACAGTGAACACCTCGAGAACATATGTCGAAGCGCCACAGCGGGAACAGTGAACACCTCGGGAACATATGTCGAGGTGCCACAACGGGAGCCTAGTCCGGTTCATAGCATAGCTGACACAGTGTGGGCGAACGCGGAAGGTGCCATCGCTGAAAAGTTGGCCGTTTTTGTTATGTATTAATTTTAATTTCAATGGCATGTAGTAGGGCTGTTGCGTGGGTGGGTCTTTTTAGGAAGAGTTGGTGGAGCAAAATGTCACATTGGCTGGTCAACGGTCGCTATGCATGGTTGAGGTGAAAAATTGCAATTTTAAACAAACATATTTGTTCACCATTCGATTCCAAGTGGTCTGAAACGGTGCCGTTGTGAGTTGTATGCAGTTCGGTCCATCCTAAGTGTACCAAATTGGACCAAAACTTTTAGTGCAAATTTGCCGACGAGCCCATTATCCGAAACTATGGAACCGATCTGGCTGATTTCTTCGCCATTCGATCCGACGTAGTCCAAAACGGTGCCGTTTTCGGTTTTATACAGATTAAGCGGTCCCATAGTTTCGAAACATGGGCTCGTCGGCAACTGTTTTTGGTGATTTTGGTCCAATTTGGTCCACTTGAGTGGACGGTATCAATACTGTGCCACCACATACTACTGTACCAATCTGTATAAAACCCTAAACGGCACCGTGTTGGACCACGCCGGATCGAATAGAGAAGAAATCGCCCAGATGGGTTACATAGTTTCGGAGCATGGGCTCGTCGGCAAGTTGGTACTAAAAGTTTTGGTCCGATTTGGTGCACTTAGGGTGGACCAAACTGTATAAAACTCAAAACGGCACCTTGTCAGGCCGCTTGGAATCGAATGATGAAAAAATCATTCAGATCGGTCCAGTTGTTTTGGAGCATGGGCTCGTCTGCTAATCTGTTTTTTTAGACCCTCCCTTATATTTCTGCTTATTTCCGTGACCTTGTTGCCGGCTCAAGAATTTAACAGCTTTGGGGCATTTATAATGTGTATTCGCTTTAGTGCACATGGAATGGTGTTTAATACTTCTAGCAGTTTCGTGGTACGCATAAAAAGTAAACCTAAAGAGACTTTTTACTTCTGTAATACATAAAACTTTTGAATTTTAATACACTTTTGGTCAATCATGGCGGCTCACATTCGGCGCATAATTCGGTCATTAGGGTGATGCTACGCGCGTTATCGGCGCGGAGGACAACATTCTGAAATTCGGCGCGCAAATTCGGCCGTCAGGTCGTTAGGCGTGTGTGCAGTGGACGGCGACCTTAATCAAAGGGAAATAATGACATTCTTCCACAAAAATGGAGTTAGCACTTGAAATCGTCAGACGAGACCAAAATATATTGTAAATTCATCACATTTTACATGAAAACTTTCCTACCGAAAGATATTTCAAGTTAAAGTTGATAAGCGTTCCACACTTTTAACGACCGGTACTTGCAAGTACTTTTGGTCCTCATCAAACTGCGGGCTTTACCCTATAGACCGCCGCTGATTGGCTGAGAAAGTGGGATTGGCTGAAAAAGTCGCTGTCAGCCAATCAGCGGCGACACTAGCCTAGACCCCATTTTGCAAACTATACATTGAATTGCTTAAAAAACGGCTAAGTTTATGGGGGAAATGACCTTAGTATTTTCAACATTTAAATAACGGCCAAAGATAATGGCTACCTCAGTTCAAAACCAATACAAAGGTGAAACATTCCCATTAGCATGCAAGTAACGCCTTTAACCCTCGCCCGGGTAGGGGGTGCATGTCACCCCACCCCTCTCGGCTTTCTGGAATAACTCGTGTAGTTTCCAACCGATCTCGATGCAAATTTCAGTACCCTACTTTTGAAAAATGTCCACATACTCGGAAATTTTGCATTTCTAACCCACATGACCCGTGACCTATGACCTGTTTCTCAAGGTCATGTCAGGCGCAACTGGCGTCCCGCAGAATCGATGTTTGTAACTTCTGCACTTTTCGAGTGTTTGTTGTTCAGGAGCATATGCTCAGGTGTTTCAAGGTGACAGTTGTGGTTGCCACTGAGATTGTGACCTCGATTGACCTTTTCAGAGGTTAACTGAGGTCATTGACCTCCGATGACCTCTGACCTCTTTTTTGGGCTTCTGGCGGTTTCTAGGACATTTTGTGACGCTGATTTCAAATTTGGGATCCATTTTACATAATAATATGTTCCACTGGGGTCATGCGCTTCCACAGGTCAACCGAGGTCACTGACCTCAGATGACCTAAAATTACCTTTTTGGAATTTGGCAGTTTTTAAGACATTTTGTGACGCTGATTACGAATTTGGCACATATTAAGCATTATGATATGCTCTGCACGATTCTAGCTCGATAACATTCAATTTATACGCATTTTCAATTTTGATGACATTTGGGACATTGACATGACCTCAGAGGTCACCTAATGACCCAAGACCTTAACATCAGATATCAGCGGCTTCCTCTCGTCACAAGCAACACGCTCGTATTTGAATCGAAGCTCTAGCTCAATTAGGGGCGAAACGCTAAGGGGGGGGGGTTGTACCCCCTACCCGAACACGTAGTGATTTTGCCCTATCCGGGCGAGGGTTAAAGGCCGCCCCACACTGAGCCTCGCATGCGAGTGCGAGTCTGCGGGTTTACCAAGGCCTGGAATGCTGCCAGCTGATTTGTGTTCAAAAGGCGTAGGCAGAGTTTTTGTGACTATACGCTCACAACAGAAACGTTAACTTGACTTTCCTCATCTTCTGGCAAAGATAAAACGATGGTCGGAATTCACGAAGTGTATTTCTTAAACAAAAATGCATGTATGTACATACAAACAATCCAAATGTCGCCGCACACTTGAACTTGAAGTTATGGATTGTTTCCAAGCTGCATGTTTAATTGTTTCAGTCAACTATTTCAGTTGACTGAATTTGACTGAGATTTGACTGAAACTCATTGCTATTTGCAACACATATTGATTGAAAATCAAATTTACATCAAAAGGGAATGTAAAGAAACGCACATAAATACAAAGAAAAGATCGAAGAACAGGAACCTACTAAAAAGGTGAAGAAGATTGGGAGCAGGATCTACTGTATTTACAAATCAACTGTCCTGGAAATTGGACAGCAGCACCATCATATGAGACATCAAATCAGATTAAATTATCAACTGCATAAATTGGAAGAATGTTAGACAATAGTTGTTTCAGCGCATAATGACACCAGTAGAGAACAATCATGAACACCTATATAACAAAGAACCATCAGACTTAATTTGTGACCCTTTAACTGTAACAACATTGATGACAAATGCAAACAATCCAACAATCCTATGTCTGCTTAATACAATTTTGTGTTCTGTCAACTAAAAACAAACATAAGAAAGATAAATTTTCATATTTGTGTAAAGTTGGTTGCAATAAATTATTGAACTTGTTTAAGGTACCTACTGTCACAACATTGTTAAAATATTTTCACATTTTATCACGAGCTTAGCTGCAAATACCTAATGCATAAGCAAGAGTGGAAGCAAGAAAATGAGGGCATCACAGGATTGAAATAAATAATTAGCTAGCGTATCATCAGTGTCACTGGCCAATAACCAGAGGCGCATACACGGGGGGGGGCGGGGACACGGGCCCATGCCGCCCCCCCCCCCCCCTACGAAATGCAGGGCCCCTCTGAGGCGGCCCCGTGGGGGCTGGGGGTCCAGTGGGCGGCGGAAGGTATTTTCGGATGGGGGCAAAGGAACCCAGGGGACCCATCGGTCAAAGCCCCCCCCCCCCCACGGCCCAAGGCTCCCCCCAAAAAGAGTCCCGAAATGGTATCTTCTTGGATTCCGGCCACTACATTTTGCAGGGCCTCTAAATGGTCGAGAGAAGAAAAAAACGTCGGAGAGCCCATGTAAAGTATCTGGCATTCCGAGAGCCCCTTCAGGCTTACCGAGGGCCCCCTCAGGCCGAATGAGGGCCTTCTTTCGGCCTCAGAGGGCCCTTCAGGCTGGCGGGGGGCACCTCGGAGCTCTCGGTCATTTTGTTTCGGTCAAAACAAAATTAGCTTACTTCTTGAAGGGTCCCTCTTACAAATTTATGGAAGGGGGAGGGGAGAATCATGTTTGCCTCTCTCCCCCCCCCCCCCCAAAAGAAAGTAGGGGAGGGACAGCGGCCCCCTGCCCCCTCTTCCGCCGCCACTAGGCCTGTTTGGCTGTACTGTTTAAAATACAAATCCGGATTATTTTTTTACAAATGAAAGTCAAGGTTTTGCATTTTATATTTCCATCCGAAAAGCCCAGAGGCGCACACAAGGTGTGTGTGTGTGTGTGGGGAGGGGGGCACACGGGCCCGTGCCCCTTTACAAAATGCAGGGCCCATATTAGGTGGGGCCCCTGTCCGGTTGTATTTTTTATAAAAAAGAAGACAAATCCGGATGTATTTGTACAAATTAAAAGTGAAAGTTTTTATTTGTTATTTTCATTCTAAGGGGCCCACCGCGAACATATAGAAAGCGAAGTTATCGCGAAAATGTGTAACTGGTCGAAGTTCTAAGGAGAAAAATATAAATATATAAAATAAGACACGACGTGTGCCTCATACCAGAGGCGCACACAAGGTGGATACACTAGCCCACCTGCCCTCCTCCCCTATGAAATGTGTGGCCTATGTATGTATTTTTCACAAATGAAAAGTTAGTTCTTATTTTATATTTTCATCTTAGCACACCACGACTGTCCGCGGTCCGTGACGTAATGCGCCCATGTGCATCCGTGAATCCATTCAAGCGTTCGTTCGGTATCTGGAAAATGTTTTCCTTTGGATATTTTCCGCTGTATAATTATCACTGATAATTTTCCCTTCGCGCGTTTGGCATCTTCTCTGTCGGAGATAATTTTCCATTGGAAAATTATCGCTCCGCAGAGCGTTCGGTATCTGCAAGGATATTATCCATCGGCTTTTTGCGTGCGCCGTAAAACACGTATTTAACTCAACTCAGGTGTGAAATTGGTATTAGTCGACCTTTAACCCTCGCCCGGGTAGGGCGGGGGTGCCACCCCTTTCGGTTTTTCAGGAATAACTCACGTAGTTATCGACTGATTGCGATGAAACTTTCAGTACCCTACCTTTGAACAATTTGACACATGCTCCAAAAATTTGAACTACTACCCCCCATGACTCGTGACCGGAAAAACTGTTTCTCAAGGTCATGTCAGGCGCAACTGGCGTCCCGTAGTATCGATGCTTGTATTTGTGCAGTTTCCGAGTGTTTGTTGTTCAGGAGCATATGCACAGGTGTTACCAGGTGATATTTATAGTTTCCACCGATATCGTGACCTCGGTTAACCTTTTCAGAGGGCATGTACTTTCACAGGTCAACCAAGGTCACTGACCTCGGATGATCTAAGATGACCTTTTTGGATTTTGGTAGTTCCTAGAACATTTTGTGACGCTGATTTCAAATTTAGAATCCATTTTTGCATAATTATATGTTCGTTCACGATTCTAGCTCGATTAAATTCAATTTCTACGCATATGATCTAGATCGCATATGATCTACGCATATGAACTATGATAGCTAGGAACAAGGGTAAAAAGCAATCGAAAGCTCTTGCAAAAATGGAATCACCTTGGTGTCCTCGAATGTAAGCTCAGTTCAATATGTTAGGCTTCATAGGTCATCAAAAGTAAACAAATATATTATTTGAAAAGCAGTTCTTCGCAAACAACATTTCACCTAATAAAGATAAGGCAATAATTTTGTCGCCATCGTGTTTGTCTGGTCAAGGCACTTCGAATTCTTTTTATGTTGACCAGGTCAAGTCAACATAGAAATTTGACCGCAGGTCAAGGTCAAGTGGTGACTCTCAAGTAGGTCATGTTGCATATTGTGAGACGTGTCTCAATGGGACAAGCACATTGGTTCCGGTTTTACTTCTCTATCTTAATTCTGTCCAGAGTTATTTACAACAAAGTGTTGGTGAGCTCGGATGACCTCAGCTGACCCTGTAGGGTCACTGAACAAAAATTGCACCTGGGTCATCAATAATGGCCTATGATAACATGATCCATAAGGAATGGGAGGATACACTATCATGCGCATCCTCGGAATAAGAAGCATTTGAATATTTTCCCATTGACTTATAATGGGAAGGTCACGAAATTGGCCCGACCTTAGGTTACCGATATAAAAATAAATCCGAGATAGGTACTGCAGGTACTTATGACCTTATGAAATCCTGTAAGTTTGAAACCGATCGGCCACAAACTGTAGCTGCGGTGTGACCACAAACGTTTTTGGAGGTGGGGTCACGCGACCTAGCCTGGTGACCTGACCTGAGATGACCCGAGGTCAATAATTCAAGACTATGTGGGTAATTGATGCCCAAACAGCTGTGTAAAATATGGCGGCGCGCAGCGCCTCTGTTTTCCCGCTATTCATGAAACACCGGAGGGACGGGGCGGAAATCAACCGCGTGTTAAAGCAACACGCGGCCGTACGCGTGTTGCTGTTAAAGCAACAGACGCCGCTGGTCAGGCGTACAATCTGCAAACTTCACAACTTGAGAAGTGTATTGAATATAATGGATGTTTGTGTCATTGCAACTGAAATGTTCACAACTTCATACTAGTCCATTGTAGCACTAAGCCATATAATTGTCACAAAAACATGTTATTATGGAACTGGAAAACTTGAGAGCCAATAAACCCAGCGGAAGAAAGCAGTCCGAATCTGAACACATCGACAATCAGAACAAAGTAATCACGTGATTAATTCGGAGTTACTCTACAAGAGTTAGGTCGTTCGGATCTTTCGATATGTATTGTACACATCTTCGCTAGAAAGTTTGATCGTTCAAGAAAACAATACAGGCAAATCCTTGTTTTGGGACTCAACTCTTGTGGAATCAATCCAAATTAATAGCGTAAGTGGAAATATACCTCCACATGATGTTTTCCCCGAACAAAGTACATTACCGAAATTAGATGTGTTGTTATGTAAATTATGTTCATTTCATTTTTGTACACTGTTAATTTTAAACTGTTCAGCATCGTTATGGGCTCCAGTCCTTTCCATACAGCACCAGAAGATACGTTTATGCTTTGCAATAATATTGGCCGTAATTAAGAGACAAGGGAGAAAATGTGTTTTACTATTTTTTCGAACTATTGTGATTGCACATCTTTAAGCTTAGTTCCTTTTCCCAGCCACCTGCTTATACACACGGATAAAGCAATGCAAATCAAATTAAAAAGGAGACCAACCCTCAAGACCAATAGCTCATATTCTATAAGGCATTAGAAAAAGTGGATGGAACTGAGTCCCACCGAGCCACTGAGTCCCACCGGGGTCAAGATAGACTCAGATTACCCGGCTACCGGAAAGGTCTTGAATTTCAAGTTCGAAATCTCTATAATATATAGGCATCCCTTTAGAGCTCCAGCTAGGCCTTACTAGTGCTATGGTGCCCAACTAGACCAGCCAGGGCCTGGCTACCTCAGCGACGCGCCTGCTGCATTGCTGGCAAAAAAAACAGTATCGCTGTGCCATGCGGTGGTTCCCAGATTTTCAACAGATTTCCCAGAGCTTTTCAACAGAGTTTTCAAGATTTCCCATAGTAAACAACACCTGCTGCACGTACGTGGCCAGCTTACGTGGCCAGCTGGCCAGCTTCCGGCTTTCCGGTTTGATCCGGAAAATGAAGTATAGTGTACGACCAGGATCCGTGAGGTGCGTACACTCCGCGGGCAATTACTATGAGCAGCGATAGCCGGCTCCGCTTTAGTTGCCGGTGGAGGATCGCTGTTGATGCTTATGATGATTGGGGTGCACAAACAATATTGACACATGACGGCAATTGCTGCACATGGAACCAAGGGAATTCGGCATTCGGCAAAACATTTTCCTCGAACATTTCACATGTCGATAAAATGACATTCGGCAAAAAGGCATTTCGACTTTTTCACACGTCGACAAAGTAACATTCGGCAAAATGACATATCATCTTTTTTACATGTCGACTTAAAATGTTGAAAATTCGGCAAAAGACATCTCGATCTTTTGACATGTCGGCAAAATGACATTCGGCAAAAAGGCATTTCGACTTTTTCGCATGTCAGCAAAATCACATTTCGACATTTGGACATGTCGGCAAAAAGGCATTTCGACAAAAAAGGCATTCGCCATTTTGCTTTCGGCATATTCACATGTCAAAAAGACATTTCGTCAAAGTGTCATTCGACAATATACATTCGCCAAAATGACATTCGGCATAGTGTCCTGTAACCCACGAAAAGTGGGGGCAGTGCAACTTTGATCTCGTCTTGAGATAAACCTAACGCCCCTAAGTAAGAGTTTTTTTTTTGCAGATTTGGGCTCCTTCGCCTTGGCGAACCTTTTACCATCAAACATTTCTCTAGCAAATCAAAAGGATAGACTTAAGAGAAGAAGAAGACAAACTAAAAGTGAGGGGCCATGACCCCCGGCCCCCTGCTCCTACGCCTATGGCATAGCGAATGAAGAAAAAGAATGTCATACTTCACTGAAGGTAGATATCAAGATTGTGTGCTATGTCTCCCTAAACCATTTTGTTTATAACATAAGGAAAAAATAGCATCACAAGTTCAACGTAATAAGGCTACAATTGACTGACGTTATAGGTTACAGTGTTCCATCATTAGGATGTACACAACATATAGGTTCTAATTTTTAGGAATGTCGTCCTAAAAGGCCATGCAAAACTGATGGGACGTCACAAAATCCATACATAAAATGTATTCATAATTCATATCGCTTGAAAGCCATAAAGCGTACCTGTTTTGAAAGAAAACTATTTTTCGTAGACATGGTTGAGTTTATTATGGGACAACCTCGCGTCATTTATTTCGTAGTAGTGCATACATATTACATACATTACGTGATTGTGAATATTGTGAACGTTTGGAGTACCATGACAAAACGCCTGACTAGCTCACGATCAAACCAAACAACATCACGCCATTTATTTCGTAGAAGAACATACATTAAGTGCGCCTATGTACGTTTGGTGTACAATACAATGATCAAACGCTTTGTTGGGATTCATTATCAGAAATTGTCTCATGCTTATCAAGCGTCTTGTCATAAAGCATATACCTAATGAATAATGATCCTAAACAGTCCTAACTTAATTTAAGAATCCTCTGAAAGTTAACGGAAGTTAATATTTTCTTTCGTGTGTATCGAGGAGAGGAAAGTAAATTATCATACATTTCCTAATTTATTATAATGGATCTACAGGCTGCATTTTCTCATGGTGAAATGGATCCTTGTAAAATGTTTATTTGACCACTTGGACCACTTCATTCAACGAATTTATTACAGTCATTAGCAGTTTGGATTTGTGAGGTTCCACGAGCACAAAGCGTTAACCCTAGTTCATGTGTATAGGATTGCATGATTGTATCGGACCCGGTCAGTCAGAGGAGACACCTGACATTAGCTGTTATAGGATTGCATGATTGTATCGGACCCGGTCAGTCAGAGGAGACACCTGACATTAGCTGGTAGAGGATTGCAGGATTGTATCGGACCCGGTCAGTCAGAGGAGACACCTGACATTAGCTGGTATAGGATTGCAGGATTGTATCGGACACCTGACATTAGCTGGTATAGGATTGCAGGATTGTATCGGACACCTGACATTAGCTGGCCCCCCTGATAGCCATTACATGTCATCTCCGCCAGGGACAATGGTGAGCGTGAACTGAATTACCCACCCACACGCTGTTTCAGCCGCGCTGCCTGGCCAGGCGGTCGTCAGATGATGCGACCTACAGCCAGTATTCGCACACGTAACCCATAGTGTAGGCGCAGGACCTGGTCACGAATCCAGACCCCTCAATGATCAAAACGCAGTCAAGGAGATCCTTGTCGGGGTGGTCGAAATAGTGCCCCGGAACTTGATGCCAGGCCGGCTTCATGACGACGGTCTTGACGTTGAACAAATCCTTGAACACGCCTTCCTGCTGGATGTCGTTGATGCTGATCCACATCTGATTGTGCGGCATGTTGATGATTGAGTTGAACTGCAGGTCAGTAGTCGGAAAAGCGGGCACCGACTTCGGGTCATCCTCACGACAGAGGGCGATCAGCCCTGGACCTCCGACCGTTGCGGTCGTGTGGCCGCGGTAGGCCAGCCGGGGGTCGGCGGAGATCGTGTAGCCGGTCGGCATCCGGCGCTGGTGCAGGAGGTCGGCGGCGGCCGTCAGCGGGTTGGCGGCCGAGTGGTGCGGCCACAGCCGGCAGTGGCCGCTGTCCGTCCGGTGGCTCCACTGGAGGCAGCCGACCGTGCGGCCGCAGAGCGCCGCACAGATTATCGCCGACGGCGTGGTGGCCGACCCGGCCAGCGCAGTCTGGGCGTGCGCCACCGACTGCGACACGTACACAGTTCCGCTCAGAGTTCCGCCGAGAACTCCGCCTAGAGCTCCGCCAAGAATTCCGCCGAGGATCATCAGACCAGGGCCTGTCACGAGGACCAGACTGAGCAGCATCTTGACCGCCTGCTCTGACCAACTGAACAGTGAACGTGAAACAGCTGCTGTTCATATTTATACCGCCGCTGTGCGTCGCGTGCGCACGATGGAAAACTTCCGGTGTTTTCTCGGTCGTAAAAAAGGACATCAAGTAATAACGACAGGTTATTAAAACATCCTCGGTCATTTGTTCAACAGCGTCCTCGACGATCAAAAGTTGAGCAATCAAAGCGACAGGATGCAAGTCGCAAACCATCAATTTATACTGTTTGTACTGTACGTACTGATGGCAATAGCCAGTGCAAGACAAGTTAGAGAGCACAAGTGTAATTAATGGTCCCGAAGTAAAAACAAAGTGGTGGCCAGGTGTTCAAAACAAGACATCTATACTGCCGCAGGTGCAGAGGCGTACTCAAGTAGGGGAGGGGGCACACCGGCCCGTGTCCCCCTTACAAAATGCGGATCCCCCTCTGAGGCGGCCCCGTGGGGCCCCTCTGAGGCGGCCCCGTAGTGCCCTGTTTGGTTGTATTAAACAAAATCCGGATTTATTTGTTACAATAAATGGAAGTCAAAGTTTCATATTTTATATTTTCATCCGAATAACTCAGAGGTGCACACAAGGGGGCACACGGGCACGTGCCCGCTTATGAAATGCGGGGCCCCTATGACGTGACCCGGTGGGCCACTGTCCGGTTGTATTTTGTATAAAAAGAACACAAATCCGGATGTATTTTTTTACAGATGAAAAGTGAAAGTTTGCACATTTTTTCATCTGAAGGGGCTCACCGCGAAAATATAGAAAGTGAAGTTGTCGCGAAAATGTGTAACGGTTCGAAGCTCTAAGGAGAAAAAAAAGACCCGAAGTGTGCCTCATACCAGAGACGCACACAAGGGGACACAATGGCCCACGTGCTCCTCCCCCTTATTAAATGCGATCAGACCGAAAGGACCCCTGGGCGGGTAAGAAGGGCCCCTGCACCTGCCGAAGTGACCCCTGGCCAGCACGGAGGGGCTCCAGGGCAGGTCGGAGGGCCCCTTGAGCATGTCGGCAAGGGCGACAAAGCAGCCAGCGCAGGCCGACCAGAAGAGTCGCTGGGCCGATCGGAGGGGCTCCTGGGCAAGTCAGAGGATCCCCTGGCTAGACCGAAAGGGTCCCTGGGCCGGTCGGAAGGCCCCTTGAACATGCCGGATGAGTTCCTAGCCAGATTGGAGGGGCGCCTGGGCAGGTCGGAGGGGCCCCTGAGCAGGGGCAGCGGATTGCGGGGGCAGGGTACCCAAAATTCCCCCCAGTCGAAAATCCTGGGGGCAAAGGGTAGTTTTGCCCCCCCCCCCAGATTTTAGCCTGCTCAATCTGGAGCAACGTGACCCTTCCCCTCCCCAGGATTTTCATTTGAGGGGGGGGGGGGTGATTTTGGGTACCCTGCGCCCCGCAATCCGCCACCCCTGCCCCTGAGCATGTCGGCAGGGCGACAAAGCAGCCAGTGCAGTCCCTGGCCAGGTCGGAAGGACCTCTGAACAGGCCGAATGGGCCCCTTGACACACAAGAGGGGCTTCTTGGAAGGTCAGAGGAGTCTCTGGTGAGACCGGAAGGGTCAAAGCACGTAGAGATCGCATATGAAGATTAAATACAAAGTACAAAGAGGACTTACTCCACAATAAAAATATTAAAAGCGGAGTTTTCTCGTATATTGTAACACCCTTCGTCAGAGTGCTACAATATACCCGAAAGATCCGATTTTATTTTTTCCTGTAGAGTAAGCCCTCTTTGCATTATATATATATATATATCACCCACTCCACATCATGTCTTTTCGCTTCGCGGATCCCAGATGAGTCCCTGAACAGGTCGGAAAGGCGTAGAAAAGGTCAGAGGGGCCGACATTTTTGTTTTGTTCAAAAATGGAAGGCCAGGGGGCAAAAAATCCGAAAATTTTGGGTGTTTTTGAAAGGTCATTGCAGCCATGTGGCTCGACCGATTTTCATCCCCCAAAGGTTTTTGAGCTTCAAATGTACTGGTCTTTAATATATCAAAAGACAAAAAAATATATGCGTATTTAGGGAATGTAAAATGGGGGGATTTTCTGGAAACAAATATTTGCTGTTCGTGATTGTTTAGGACGTCATGAACGTCACATGTGGGCATTATATGCTGTAATTTGTTAAATTTGATATATTGCGCATAGGCGAATCCAGGAAAAAACATGGGGGGCACCATGCGCGTAACGCTTTTATCATCTTACTAATTTGAAGTTGGACCTAATTTGAGGGTGGGCATCGCCTCCTTTTTTATCCTGAGTGCGCCTCTGCCACAAAAATATGTACAATCCCAGTATCTATGATGCATATTGCATTGGAATTGTTTCTGACGCATTTATTGCACTGCAAACCACGAAGGAAGTATGCGCCACAAAACCGCATTCGTAACACCCTCCCCAAAACAGGAGCCTGGAACGCCTTCTGCTGGACCGATTTTGCCAACATTTTGACACAACACTCGCCATTCAATTTTGAGAAACTTCACAAAGTTTCAGGACGTTAGGTCTAACGGTTTAGAAGCGGCAAGTGCAAAACTACCGGGAGGGGGAAGGGGGGCAGCATCTGCCCCCGCAGGGAATAGGGTTAAATATTTATACATATATATTTAATGATTTCAATTCCTGTTTGCATAATCTCAAAAACAATAATTGCTTCCACATGTGTCTGTATCACGAACAGATTATGCCCGTTTCCAATTTACAGGGATTAAGAAGCCTGGCCTGTTGATGATGGAAACCATACTTTAAAGATGTAACAGCCAAGAATGTAAAAATAAGTTAATGTGATTGTTGACTAAGGAACCAAGCCTAAGAGGTAATTCCGTGAATAAAGTACCGTGATTGTGGTTAATACGTTATCGGGCTGCATCATACGAGTAAGAAACAATCCTAGTTGGTTTTACTATTTCTGTATTTTCCAGCAAGTAAGTATCAAAATTGTAGCTGCACCATAGTGCAAGGACGTAGGAACGTCACGGAAAGGGTGGTCCGGACACAATGGCGAATATCATTTTGCTGAATGTCTGTTTTCCGAATGCATATTGTCGAAGGACACTTCGAAGACATGTCTTTTTGCCGAGATATGAGTATGCCGAAAACAGCATGGCGAATGCTAATTGTCGAAATGCCTTTTGCCGACGTGTCAAAAAATCGAAATGCCTTTTTGCCGAATGTCATTTTGTCGACATGTGAAAAGGTCGAAATGCCTTTTTTTGCCGAGCCCATCCTGCTTCACTGCCCCTTTCTTGCTCCTGCGGTTTTGCACCATCCACCAGGGTTTGCATTACAGATGGCAAAAGTTATCAGCAGGTTTCAGAGCCCCTCTGCAGCTTTTTGAAGGTCAATAAGCTGAAGAAAAAATGTCCCCCTCGCCTGGCTGCGCCCCTGCCTTCTACCTCCAGGAGCTCCCCGGTTACGGTTCCCGCTCAGCGGGGAATAACCGACGAACCAAGCATCCAATCAGATTGAAAGTGTGCTCGGAGTTTTTGTGTGTGAGTCCATGTCATGACCACAGTCCTGCTCAAGTAATGCTGAGCCAGATTACCCGGCTACCGGAAAGGTTTTTTAAATTCAAGTTCGAAATCTCTATAATATATAGGCATCCCTTTAGAGCTCCAGCTAGGCCTTACTGGTGCTATGGTACCCAACTAGACCAGCCAGGGCCTGGCTACCTCAGCGACGCGCCAGCTGAATTGCTGGACAAAAACAGTGTCACACTAGACACTAGACCAGCCAGGGCCTGGCTACCTCAGCGACGCGCCAGCTGAATTGCTGGGCAAAAGCAGTGTCACACTAGACACTAGACCAGCTGCAGGGCCTGGCTACCTCAGCGACGCGCCAGCTGAATTGCTGGGCAAAAACAGTGTCACACTAGACACTAGACCAGCTGCAGGGCCTGGCTACCTCAGCGACGCGCCGGCTGCATTGCTGGGCAAAAGCAGTGTCACACTAGACACTAGACCAGCTGCAGGGCCTGGCTACCTCAGCGACGCGCCAGCTGAATTGCTGGGCAAAAACAGTATCGCTGTATCATGCGGTGGTTCCCAGATTTTCAACAGATTTCCCAGAGCTTTTCAACAGAGTTTTCAAGATTTCCCATAGTAAACAACACATGCTGCACGTACGTGGCCAGCTTACGTGGCCAGCTGGCCAGCTTCCGGCTTTCCGGTTTGAGCCGGAAAATGAAGTATAGTATACGACCAGGATCCGTGAGGTGCGTGCACTCCGCGGGCAACTACTATGAGCAGCGATAGCCGGCTCCGCTTTGGTTGCCGGTGGAGGATCGCTGTTGATGCTTATGATGATTGGAGCGCACAAACAATATTGACACATGACGGCAATTGCTGCACATGGAACCAAGGGAATTCGGCATTCGGCAAAACATTTTCCTTGAACATTTCACATGTCGATAAAATGACATTCGGCAAAAAGGCATTTCGATTTTTTCACATGTCGGCAAAATCACATTTCGACATTTGGACATGTCGGCAAAAAGGCATTTCGACAAAAAGGCATTCACCATTTTGCTTTCGGCATATTCACATGTCAAAAAGGCATTTCGTCAAAGTGTCATTCGACAATATGCATTCGGAAAAATGGCATTCGGCAAAATGACATTCGCCATTGTGTCCTGCAACCCACGAAAAGTGGGGGCAGTGCAACTTTTATCTCGTCTTGAGAGAAACCTAACGCCCATAAGCAAGAGTTTTTTCATTGCAGATTTGGGCTCCTTCGCCTTGGCGAACCTTTTACCATCAATCATTTATCTAGCCAAGCAAAAGGAAAGACTTTAGAAAAGATTAAAATTAAAATAACCGGTAACCTCATAATAAGTATGTAAAGAAAGAAATTAAGGCCGAAATTATATTAGATATTTCGCTATTGAAGCTTCGTCAGCAATGTAGGTTCATTGCTGACGAAGCTTCAATAGCGAAATATCTAATATAATTTCGGCCTTAATTTATTTCTCTACATACTTATTATGAGGTTACCGGTTATTTTAATTCTCATCATCATGATTAACCTCACACGGACTTTTCGCCACCTTAGAACTTTAGAGAAGAAGAAGAAAAAACTAAAAGTGAGGGGCCATGACCCCGGGCCCCTTGCTCCTACGCCTATGGCATAGCGAATGAAGAAAAAAGAATGTCATACTTCACTGAAGGTAGATATCAAGATTGTGTGCTATGTCTCCCTATTTTTTTTTATAACATAAGGAAAAAATAGCATCACGAGTTCAACGTAGTAGGGCGTTATTTCACTGACGACGTTATAGGTTACATATAGGTATTATTCACTGACGTTATAGGTTACAGTGCTCCATCCTAAAGGATGTACACACCATATATTTTCTCATTTTTAGGATTGTCGTCCAAAAAGGCCATGTAAAACTGATGGGACGTCACAAAATCCATACATAAAACGTGTTCATAATTCATATCGCTTGAAATCCATAAAGCGTGCCTGCTTTGAAAGAAAACTATTTTTCGTAGACATGGTTGAGTTTATTATGGGACAACCTCGCGTCATTTATTTCATAGTAGTGCATACATATTGCATACATCACGTGATTGTGAATATTGTGAACGTTTGGAGTACCATGACAAAACGCCTGACTAGCTCACGATCAAACCAAACAACCTCACGCCATTTATTTCGTAGAAGAACATACATTACGTGCGCCTATGTGCGTTTGGTGTACAATACAATGATCAAACGCTTTGTTGGGATTCATTATCTGAAATTGTCTCATGCTTATCAAGCGTCTTGACATAAAGCATATACCTAATGAATAATGATCCTAAACAGTCCTAACTTAATTTAAGAATCCTCTGAAAGTTAACGGAAGTTAATACTTTCTTTCGTATGTATCGAGGAGAGGAAAGTAAATTATCATACATTTCCCAATGGCTTATAATGGATCTACAGGCTGCATTTTCTCATGGTAAAATGAATCCTTGTAAAATGTTTATTTGACCACTTGGACCACTTCATTCAACTCATTTATTACAGTCATTAGCAGTTTGGATTTGTGAGGTTCCACGAGCACAAAGCGTTAACCCAAGCCAGTGTTCATGTGTATAGGATTGCAGGATTGTATCGGACCCGGTCAGTTAGAGGAGACACCTGACATTAGCTGGTATAGGATTGCAGGATTGTATCGGACCCGGTCAGTCAGAGGAGACACCTGACATTAGCTGGTATAGGATTGCAGGATTGTATCGGACCCGGTCAGTCAGAGGAGACACCTGACATTAGCTGGTATAGGATTGCAGGATTGTATCGGACACCTGACATTAGCTGGTATAGGATTGCAGGATTGTAACGGACCCGGTCAGTCAGAGGAGACACCTGACATTAGCTGGTATAGGATTGCAGGATTGTATCGGACCCGGTCAATCAGAGGAGACACCTGACATTAGCTGGTATAGGATTGCAGGACTATATCGGACCCGGTCAGTCAGAGGAGACACCTGACATTAGCTGGTATAGTATTGCAGGATTGTATCGGACCCGGTCAGTCAGAGGAGACACCTGGCATTAGCTGGTATAGGATTGCAAGATTGTATCGGACCCGGTCAGTCAGAGGAGACACCTGTCATTAGCTGGTATAGGATTGCAGGATTGTATCGGACACCTGACATTAGGTGATATAGGATTGCAGGATTGTATCGGACCCGGTCAGTCAGAGGAGACACCTGGCATTAGCTGGTATAGGATTGCAGGATTGTATCGGACCCGGTCAGTCAGAGGAGACACCTGACATTAGCTGGTATAAAATTGCAGGATTGTATCGGGCACCTGACATTAGCTGGTATAGGATTTCAGGATTGTATCGGACCCAGCCGGTGAGAGGAGACACCTGACATTAGCTGGTATAGGATTGCAGGATTGTATCGGACCCGGTCAGTCAGAGAAGACACCTGACATTAGCTGGTATAGGATTGCAGGATTGTATCGGACACCTGACATTAGCTG
The DNA here is from genome assembly GCA_036785665.1 of Chirona hameri. Classification (NCBI taxonomy): domain Eukaryota; kingdom Metazoa; phylum Arthropoda; class Thecostraca; order Balanomorpha; family Balanidae; genus Chirona; species Chirona hameri. The sequence continues at coordinate 114,685 of JAXIVJ010000973.1, read as the reverse complement.
GTATAGGATTGCAGGATTGTATCGGACCCGGTCAGTCAGAGGAGACACCTGACATTAGCTGGTATAAAATTGCAGGATTGTATCGGGCACCTGACATTAGCTGGTATAGGATTGCAGGATTGTATCGGACCCGGCCGGTGAGAGGAGACACCTGACATTAGCTGGTATAGGATTGCAGGATTGTATCGGACCAGGTCAGTCAGAGAAGACACCTGACATTAGCTGGTATAGGATTGCAGGATTGTATCGGACACCTGACATTAGCTGGTATAGGATTGCATGATTGTATCGGACCCGGTCAGTCAGAGGAGACACCTGACATTAGCTGGTATAGGATTGCAGGATTGTATCGGGCACCTGACATTAGCTGGTATAGGATTGCAGGATTGTATCGGACCCGGTCAGTCAGAGGAGACACCTGACATTAGCTGGTATAGGATTGCAGGATTGTATCGGGCACCTGACATTAGCTGGTATAGGATTGCAGGATTGTATCGGACACCTGACATTAGCTGGCCCTACTGACAGCCATCACATGTCATCCCCACCAGGGACAAAGGTGAGTGTGAACTGAATTATCCACCCACACGCTGTTTCAGCCGCGCTGCCTGGCCAGGCGGTCGTCAGATGATGCGACCTACAGCCAGTATTCGCACACGTACCCATAGTGTAGGCGCAGGACCTGGTCACGAATCCAGACCCCTCAATGATCAAAACGCAGTCAAGGAGATCCTTGTCGGGGCTGTCAAAACCGTCACCCGAAAGTGGATGCCAGGCCGGCTTCATGACGACGGTCTTGACGTTGAACAGATCCTTGAACACGCCTTCCTCCTGGATGTCGTTGATGCTGATCCACATCGCGTCGTGCGGCATGTTGATGATTGAGTTGAACTGCAGGTCAGTAGTCGGAAAAGCGGGCACCGACTTCGGGTCATCCTCACGACAGAGGGCGATCAGCCCTGGACCTCCGACCGTTGCGGTCGTGTGGCCGCGGTAGGCCAGCCGGGGGTCGGCGGAGATCGTGTAGCCGGTCGGCATCCGGCGCTGGTGCAGGAGGTCGGCGGCGGCCGTCAGCGGGTTGGCGGCCGAGTGGTGCGGCCACAGACGGCAGTGGCCGCTGTCCGTCCGGTGGCTCCACTGGAGGCAGCCGACCGTGCGGCCGCAGAGCGCCGCACAGATCACCGCCGACGGCGTGGTGGCCGGCCCGGCCAGCGCAGTCTGGGCGTGCGCCACCGACTGCGACACGTACACAGTTCCGCCCAGAGTTCCGCCATGAACTCCGCCTAGAGCTCCGCCAAGAATTCCGCCGAGGATCATCAGACCAGGGCCTGTCACGAGGACCAGACTGAGCAGCATCTTGACCGCCTGCTCTGACCAACTGAACAGTGAACGTGAAACAGCTGCTGTTCATATTTATACCGCCGCTGTGCGTCGCGTGTGAACGATGGAAAACTTTCGGTGTTTTCTCGCTCGTAAAAAAAGACATCAAGTAATAACGACGGGTTATTAAAACATCCTCGGTCATTTGTTCAACAGCGTCCTCGACGATCAAAAGTTGAGCAATCAAAGTGACAGGATGCAAGTCGCAAACCATCAATTTATACTGTTTGTACTGTACGTACTGATGGCGGCAATAGACAGTACAAGACAAGTTAGACAGCACAAGTGTAATTCATAGTCCCGAAGTAAAAAAAAGTGGTGGCCAGGTGTTCAAAACAAGACATCTATACTGCCGCAGGTGCAGAGGCGTACTCAAGTAGGGGGGGGCACACAGGCCCGTGTCCCCCCTTACGAAATGCGGGTCCCCCACTGAGGCGGCCCCGTGGGGCCCCTCTGAGGCGGCCCCGTTGGGCCTCTGTTTGGTTGTAATAAACAAAATCCGTATTTATTTGTTACAATTAATGACAGTCAAAGTTTTGTATTTTATATTTTCATCCGAAGAACCCAGAGGTGCACACGGGCAGGTGCCCCCTTATGAAATGGGGGGCCCCTATGAGGCGGCCCGGTGGGTCCCTGTCCGGTTGTATTTTGTATAAAAAGAACACAAATCCGGATGTATTTTTTACAGATGAAAAGCGAAAGTTTGCATTTTTTGTTTTCATCTGAAGGAGCTCACCGCGAAAATATAGAAAGGGAAGTTATCGCGAAAATATGTAACGGGTCGAAGCTCTAAGGATAAAAAAATACCCGAAGTGTGCCTCATACCAGAGACGCACACAAGGGGACACAATGGCCCACGTGCTCCTCCGCCTTATGAAATGCGGGGCCCCTCTAAGGCAGCCCGTGGGGCCCCTCTGAGGCGGCCCCGTGGGGCCCCTCTGAGGCGGCCCCGTAGGGCCCCTGTTTGGTTGTATTAAAAAGAAAATATTGTCACAAATGAAAGTCAAAATTTAACATTTTATATTTGCATCCGAAGGGCGGCACCCGAAGGAATCCATTGCATCCGAAGGAAGGCCCGTGCCCCCTTACGAAATACCCGAAGGGCCCCTTTAAGGCGATGGGGCCCCTGTCTGCCGTGTCTGGTTGTATTTTTTATAAGAAGAAAATTGGAATGTATTTTTCGGAAATGAAACGTGAGTTTTTATTTTATATTTTCATCTTAGCACACCACGACTGTCCGCGGCCCGTGAGGTAATGCGCCAATGTACTGCACATTAAAGGGAAATAATGACCTTTTTCCACAAAAATGGAGTTAGCACTTGAAATCGCTAGACGAGACCAAAATATATTGTAAATTCATCACATTTTGCATGCAAACTTTCCTACCTAAAGATATTTCAATTTAAAGTTGATAAGCGTTCCACACTTTTAACGACCGGTACTTGCAAGTACTTTTGGTCCTCATCCAACTGAGGGCTTTTCCCGTATTGTATTTTTACGCAATGGAGTGGAAAATATATTGTGCGTTCTGCTTGTTGTGATTATATGCCCGGCGATCTTCTAAAACTAACCGCGATTGGAAAAAGTGGCAATAAAATCGGAAGCTAATTGATGCACATCAACGTCGGCATAGTTAGTGGTTGCGACCCTCAATTTGTGAAAATCGATTCATTTGTTTTCAACATTAGGAGTATTGTATAATTTGTCTGTGGCTGTATATAACACTATGCTTTATATTATCATGAAAAATAATATTTTTCCCAAAAAAGCTAACAAACAATAACACAAAACTGGCAATTAAATCGGAAGCTCATCGATGCACATCGACGGTGACCTATTTAGCGTCGGCGATTTGTTTACAAAGTCATTGTCATGCTTCTCGGCGCACTTAACCATTGTGGCGAGTTGTTCCTGATTGGTATACCCAAGTCCCGTAGCAGGCTTTGTTAATGACGTCACTGGTGCCATTCTTGTGTAGCATTGCAAAATATATCTGATTTTGAGTTGAAAGCTAATTAAAGACTTTTTCAAATTATTGTTAAGTTTGAATTTTCTTGTTAATCATTATTACAGGTATTTTATCACTGTATTTCATAGTAGTTGACACTTCAGAAACTTGTGACGTAATAATATTGTATCCAATATGCATTTCCCTCACCTTTTGCTAGTGTGGCGCAGTGCCGAGTGCTTTGCGAATACTAGCTTGCCTGGGATTCAATTCATTCCGCCCTTATTTTATTCGAGTTGGTATAGTTTGCATGTTGTTGTTATTCATGACTTATACTGATAGTCAGTCATGCATGACGGATGCTTCACGGATTGCTTCACGAATCAGAGCGCTGCTCGAACGCACGCTAGTAGCGCTTTCGTTCTCCATGACAACCAGGCGTGAGCCAATGAAAAGCCAGAACGTATTCCCTTTCTGACTTTTGATTGGCTGACGCCTGGTTGCCATGGAGAACGAAAGCGCTAGTAGCGCTACTAGCGTGTGTCCGAGCAGCGCTCAGTTTGATCGGAAACGTCACAGAGCCTCCAAAAATGCCGCACTCGATGTAAACAATGGTAGGGAAGGACGAATTTGTCAATGACCTTCTTGAGGTACACAAGGTACTTTTTTTGTATTTTTTCCAAACTTACAACTTTGAATTTGGGAATAATTTTATTTAATTCTTAAATTTAAATAAAATAATTTTAAAACCATAACGGTAGCCTAAGAAATTGTTGCTAACAAAATCAAAAGGTCATTATTTCCCTTTAACGCATTACGTCACGGGCCGCAGACACACGGTTGCACATTATTTGCAACTGTAAATCCATTCAAGCGTGCGTTCGCTATCTGGAAAATGTTTCCTTTTGATATTCTCCACTGGATAATTATCGCCGATATTTTTTCTCTTCGCGCCCGGCATCTACTCTGTCGGGGATAATTTGCCATTGGAAAACTGTCGCTCCGCAGAGCGTTCGGTATCTGCAAGGATATGCTCCATCGTTGTTTTTTGCGTGCACCGTAAAACACGTATTTAACCCGCGCCGTGCCGGTGCTCGGCGCCACCTTCGCCGTGCTGGGGGGGGGGGGGGGCATTTCGACGCCCCCTAGAATTCGCCTCCTTTGGGACGTAGACAAAAATCGAAAACACTTCGAAAACTCGCCTAAAATAATTTCAAACTGTTTAGGTCATTGTTTGGCTCATACTTTTGAGAGCACTTTGTGCATGCGTCATATTTCGTAGGTTTTATATATAAGCGCATATAGTCGCAACCAGGGACCTAGCCAAGGGGGGTACGGGGCCATGCCCCCCCCCCCCCCTGCTGCTCCCTGAGCAAAACAGCAATTTACACTAGATAAAATATATAAAACACGATGGTAGTGACGACCCGACTCCACCCCTCCCCCTCCGGTCATCAACATTTGGCCTGAGGAGTGAAATGTGAGGAGTGAAATCGAAGTGCCTCCCCCTTGCCCAGAACCGTTCCGCCGCCACTGATAAAGGATCCAAAGCCAAATAATTGCTGGACAATTCTAGCTTGCTTATACAGCTTTGGATTTGTTTGACTTCATTGCTTTGGATCGGTCAGTAATTTTGATCTACCATGGTTTACATGGGAGCCCCTATCTAATCATAAGTTTACATTCACAAACATTCTGACAAACATGCCTGCCATTAAAGGGATATTGCCACCTCCGGAGGATTTCTAAAAAGCAACTTAAATGAATGGTGGGGATCAACAATCATGTATGCTTAATCAAGCTCAAACTTGATCCTGCAGCACCTAAAATAGGGTATCGGCAATTTTTGTTTTACTCCAAAACGTTGGTCCCAGCTGTGCTCAGCACTAGCTTCATGATGGCTGATCTCATCCAGTTTGGCTGTGAAATTGGCGCCCACCCAAAACCGAAGTGTCCGAATTCGCCGAGACTTGACCTTGAAAAGTTGATCTGTGTTATAAGGTATTGGTCACAATTCTCATACCATGTCGAGTTATCACACATGGGGCCCGTATGAACAGCCATTCAACAAACAGCCATTCTTGCTGTTTTATTCATGTTTTATGATGGAAGAGGCTATGGCTGTTGAAAATATAATTAACTATATACGCATTTTAATTGTAAAGTGCACGGACGGAATGGTAATGTTGAGTTTGCAATATTCAAAAGCAAAGCATAGTCCGCAAATAAGTGATTTTAAATAGTGATGAGGCGACTCCAATTTTACGAATGTGTGCCAATCATGAGTGGTGCAAATGTATTTTTTGATCTAATGGGGGAGTTTCGGGAACCAAATTTTCCAGGTGAAATCAGACACGGTTAATCTACCGATACACACCAAAAACTCCATATTGGCCTGCGAGGTGGCAATATCCCTTTAACCATTTTGGTGCCACTTTGCCACGTGCCATTTCATTTTGTAAACGCTAGTACCTATGAACCTGAGTTCGGGTCAGCCCACCTCCCACCCCAACTGATTTTGCGAAACTACACCCCTGGTGCCTGCTTTACAGTGACGATCGTGAAAGGCAAGTGCTTCATGCCGACGTGTATACATATAGTGGAAGCTGTAGTCCCGAGTGGCGACAAATAAAAAAACCTACAGGGTATATATGTGTTGCCAATGTCTGCGTGTTCAATTGTATTGTGACCTCGTGGAGATTTGCATTCGCTAGATATATGTGGCTATATTCTGGCGCACCATGTCAATGGTGTCAATAAATAGCAAGTTTTAAGTTTTATATATGCAGCTGAGTGCAGCAGATCTACATTAGGGCAAAACAGGCAATTGACTCCCCCAACGAAAAATCGTGAGGAAAGCATATGTCCCACCCCCCCAAAAAAAAACTTTCCGGGAGGTTGTGAATTATTCACAACTTCCCGGAACGTTTTTTTTTCAACAGTTATTGTACGAAGCTGCAAAATACTTCCGCTTAACCCTCGCCCAACGTGAGTTTTTTTTTCTCACCCTACGGGGGTCCTACAAAGACCCCCTGTTATCTAACAAACCAAGCAACATAGAGCAACGCAGTAAGAACCAACATGTTTCCTGTCATGTTTGGAATCTAACGGTATGATTTTTTAGGTTTCGGGTCAACGAGTGACCTTCCAGGTCAAGTGAATGACCTGGATTGACCACGTCCAGAACAGCGATTTTACTCTGCCAGAAAACCTAAAAATGAAAAATTGGTAAATGTAAATAAAAGGCATGTACCTAGACCAGTTTTGTCTCAGAAATATATAAAAGGTAGTTATTTGTTCGTATCTGGTCAAAAAAAGTCAAAAAAAGTTACTAAAAAAATGACGTCATGAGTGTCTTACACTTAGGGAGCCACAACACAGTCAAACATAGAGATATCGCTTTGAAATTTGGTTTCGGTATTGTCCATAGTCAGTTCTCTCACAAATATTCCGTTTTTGTTCTACATCTTTGAAAATTTCATTTTGTGTTGATTGCCCCCCCCCCCAATTTTTTATCTCTCCTATTTTAGGGGTCAAAAACCAAAAATTTAGAACATCCGAGATAGCCATTTTTAAGAGAATGACATTTTATATCTTTTCTGAATTGCGCTTGCAATTTTCTTTAACACTCTGTTTTCTACGATTTCTCAAACATTTATCGTTTTTCCACCAACATGACGTCATCAAAACATCATTATCTCCCAAATTACTAAACCAATTTCAATGAAATTTTACAGCATACGTATAATTGTTGTAAACTCAGCTACTGAACATTTTAGCAAAATTCTCCGCATGTGTAAACATTTATGCAAGAAATACCTCAGGGGGGAGGGGTCGTTTTAGGACCCCCGTAGGCCGAGGGTTAACCCGCGCGGCACGGGGGGCAGGGGTAAATTTTACCCCCCCCCCCCCCCCCTTCCCGGATTTTCTCAATAACTTGGAAACGGTGACAGATATCGAAGTGAAACTTACAATACCTTATGGGGCATCAATTCTTCATCTTCTGTTAAAAGTTTATTTGAATTTGTAAACAAAAATTGGGAGATAATGACGTTTTAGTGACGTCATGTCATGTCATTTTTGGTGAAAAACGTTAAATGTTTGAAAAATCGTAAAAAATAGCGTGTTAATGCAAATCGCAAAAAAAGGCGTCAAAAAAGGAAATAACATTTTTTTTTAAATGGCTATCTCGGATTTTCAAAATTTTGGATTTTTGACCCCAAAAAATGCCAAAACTTTTTTTTTATTGGAAGAATTTCCACAATTTTTTTTTTAAGGTTTGCAAAAAACCGGAAGATATATTAGAGAACCGAGTATGAACAATGCTCAAACCAAATTTGAAAGCAATATCTTTATTTTTGACTGACGTATGGCTCTCTAAGAATAAGTAACTGATGAAGTCGTTTGTTTAAATTTCGTTTTTCTTTTCTTTTACTGACCAGATACAGACAAATAAATGTCACCACTGTATTTCTCAGACAACACTAGTCTAGAAACATGCAATGTTTGTTTAGATTAACTAATTTAAAATTTTGACCTTATTTTGACCTGACCTTGACCTGAGGGCCATTGCATGGTGTCAGGCTGTGAAAAGGGCTGCTTCTATCGAATTATACGTGTAAAATAACCCATACAACGAGTGGCACATGGCTTTCGTAGACCTGTGACCTTTTGTGACCTGACCTTGACCTTTGCTTACAAATTCACTTTTACTTATGCGGGAGATGCATTATACATTTGGGAGCACTTTGTGAGATAATAGTTGCAATACAAGGCTCTGGATGGAAAGTATAGCCCAAAAACCCAAATACTTAAATTTTTGACACTTGACCTGACCGTGACCTGACATGTGACCTTATGTTAATGATTTCGGGTATGCGTTAGATTCTTCTCACTCAGATCTTTCAATCGCCGCCTTGCGCGTCTCGCTGCGGTTATTGGTTCGGAAGATACGTGGGGGGTAAAATTTACCCCCAGCACCGGAAGTTAATTTCGTCATTTCTTTCGTCATTTATTTCGTAGTAGTGCATACATATTACATACATACGTGATTGTGAATATTGTGAACGTTTGGAGTACCATGAAAAAACGCCTGACTAGCTCACGATCAAACCAAACAACCTCACGCCATTTATTTCGTAGAAGAAGATACATTACGTGCGCCTATGTGCGTTTGGTGTACAATACAATGATCAAACGCTTTGTTGGGATTCATTATCAGAAATTGTCTGATGCTTATCAAGCGTCTTGTCATACAGCATATACCTAATGAATAATGCTCCTAAACAGTCCTAACTTAATTGAAAAATCCTCTGAAAGTTAACGGAAGTTAATACTTCCTTTCGTATGTATCGAGGAGAGGAAAGTAAATTATCATACATTTCCCAATGGCTTATAATGGATCTACAGGCTGCATTTTCTCATGGTAAAATGAATCCTTGTAAAATGTTTATTTGACCACTTGGACCACTTCATTCAACTCATTTATTACAGTCATTAGCAGTTTGGCTTTGTGAGGTTCCACGAGCACAAAGCGTTAACCCTAGTTCATGTGTATAGGATTGCAGGATTGTATCGGACCCGGTCAGTCAGAGGAGACACCTGACATTAGCTGGTATAGGATTGCAGGATTGTATCGGACACCTGACATTAGCTGGTATAGGATTGCAGGATTGTATCGGACCCGGTCAGTCAGAGGAGACACCTGACATTAGCTGGTATAGGATTGCAGGACTGTATCGGACCCAGTGAGTGAGAGGAGACACCTGACATTAGCTGGTATAGGATTGCAGGATTGTATCGGACCCGGTCAGTGAGAGGAGACACCTGCCATTAGCTGGTATAGGATTGCAGGATTGTATCGGACCCGGTCAGTCAGAGGAAACACCTGACATTAGCTGGTATAGGATTGCAGGATTGTATCGGACCCGGTCAGTCAGAGGAGACACCTGACATAAGCTGGTATAGGATTGCAGTATTGTATCGGGCACCTGACATTAGCTGGTATAGGATTGCAGGATTGTATCGGACCCGGTCAGTCAGAGGAGACACCTGACATTAGCTGGTATAGGATTGCGGGATTGTATCGGACACCTGACATTAGCCGGTATAGGATTGCAGGATTGTATCGGACACCTGACATTAGCTGGCCCTACTGACAGCCATCACATGTCATCCCCACCAGGGACAAGGGTGAGTGTGAACTGAATTATCCACCCACACGCTGTTTCAGCCGCGCTGCCTGGCCAGGCGGTGGTCAGATGATGCGACCTACAGCCAGTATTCGCACACGTAACCCATAGTGTAGGTGCAGGACCTGGTCACGAATCCAGACCCCTGAATGATCAAAACGCAGTCAAGGAGATCGCGTTCGATGCTGTCGAAATAGTGACCCGGAACTTGATGCCAGGCCGGCTTCATGACGACGGTCTTGACGTTGAACAGATCCTTGAACACGTCTTCCTCCTGGATGTCGTTGATGCTGATCCACATCGCGTCGTGCGGCATGTTGATGATTGAGTTGAACTGCAGGTCAGTAGTCGGAAAAGCGGGCACCGACTTCGGGTCATCCTCACGACAGAGGGCGATCAGCCCTGGACCTCCGACCGTTGCGGTCGTGTGGCCGCGGTAGGCCAGCCGGGGGTCGGCGGAGATCGTGTAGCCGGTCGGCATCCGGCGCTGGTGCAGGAGGTCGGCGGCGGCCGTCAGCGGGTTGGCGGCCGAGTGGTGCGGCCACAGCCGGCAGCGGCCACTGTCCGTCCGGTGGCTCCACTGGAGGCAGCCGACCGTGCGGCCGCAGAGCGCCGCACAGATCACCGCCGACGGCGTGGTGGCCGGCCCGGCCAGCGCAGTCTGGGCGTGCGCCACCGACTGCGACACGTACACAGTTCCGCCCAGAGATCCGCCGAGAACTCCGTCTAGAGCTCCGCCAAGAATTCCGCCGAGGATCATCAGACCAGGGCCTGTCACGAGGACCAGACTGAGCAGCATCTTGACCGCCTGCCCTGACCAACTGAGCAGTGAACGTGAAACAGCTGCTGTTCATATTTATATCGCCGCTGTGCGTGGCGTGTGGGCGATGGAAAACTTTCGGTGTTTTCTCGCTCGTAAAAAAGGACATCAAGTAATAACGACGGGTTATTAAAACATCCTCGGTCATTTGTTCAACAGCGTCCTCGACGATCAAAAGTTGAGCAATCAAAGCGACAGGATGCAAGTTGCAAACCATCAATTTATACTGTTTGTACCGTACGTACTGATGGCAATAGACAGTACAAGACAAGTTAGACAGTACAAGTGTAATTAATGGTTCCGAAGTAAAAACAAAGTGGTGGCCAGGTGTTCAAAACAAGACATCTATACTGCCGCAGGTGCAGAGGCGTACTTAAGTAAGGGGGGGTCACACAGGTCCGTGTCCCCCCTTACGAAATACGGGTCCCCCTCTGAGGCGGCCCCGTGGGGCCCCTCTGAGGCGGCCCCGTAGGGCCCCTGTTTGGTTGTATTAAACAAAATCCGGATTTATTTGTTACAATAAATGAAAGTCAAAGTTTTATATTTTCATCCGAAGAACCCAGAGGTGCAGACGGGCACGTGCCCCCTTAAGAAATGTGGGGCCCCTATGAGGCGGCCCGGTGGGTCCCTGTCGTGTTGTATTTTGTATAAAAAGAACACAAATCTGGATGTATTTTTACAGATGAAAAGGGAAAGTTTTCATTTTTTTCATCTGAAGGGGCTCACTGCGAAAATATAGAAAGTGAAGTTATCGCGAAAATGTGTAACGGGTCGAAGCTCTAAGGAGAGAAAAAAGACCCGAAGTGTGCCTCATACCAGAGACGCACACAAGTTGACACAATGGCCCTCGTGTTCCTCCCCCTTATGAAATGTGGGGCCCCCCTAAGGCGGCCCGTGGAGCCCCTCTGAGGCGGCCCCCTAGGGCCCCTGTTTGGTTGTATTTAAAAAATAAAAATAAATTGTTACAAATGCAAGTCAAAGTTTTACATTTTATATTTGCATCCGAAGAGCGGCAAATACCCGAAGGGCCCCTTTAAGGCGGCCCGGTGGGGCCCCTGTCTTCCGTGTCTGGTTGTATTTTTTATAAGAAGAAAATTCGGATGTATTTTTCAGAAATGAACTTAAGTTTGTATTTTATATTTTCATCTTAGCACACCACGACTGTGCGCGGCCCGTGAGGTAATGCGCCAATGTGCTGCACATTAACGCATTACGTCACGCGCCGCAGACACACGGCATGTGCAACCGCAAATCCATTCAAGCGTGCGTTCGCTATCTGGAAAATGTTTCCTTTTGATATTCTCCACTGGATAATTATCGCCGATATTTTTCCCTTCGCGCGTTGTGCATCTACTCTGTGGGGGATAATTTTCCATTGGAAAACTGTCGCTTCGCAGAGCGTTCGGTATCTGCAAGGATATACTCCATCGTTGTTTTTTGCGTGCACTGTAAAACACGTTTTTAACCCGCGACTTACTGGGGGGGGGGCTTTTTTTGCCCCCCCCCCCCTTCTCTCGTTATTTTGCAATAACTCCTAAACGAACACCGGTATGGTCACCAAACTTGCAGTACCTTATTTCACATCAATTCTACACATGTTGACAAAAGGACAAATATGAGGCTATGATAGGTCAACCGAGAATGACGTCAGAGTGACGTCATGTTCTTCGGTTTTTGTTGCAAAATGATGGTTTGCGGAACACGCTGTCAAAGGTACGATATTTGAGATAAACTACATTATTTTAAATCACATTACTGACTAGGCTATCGAACTACTATCTCAGATTTTTTTTAGAGGTTTTTCTATTCAAAATTTTGAGAAATCCAAATACACTTTTTTTGTTTTAACCAAATTTTCAAGAAAAAAATAAAATTATCCAAAAACCAGAGTATATGTGATCGAGACGTATACGGTGAATATTTGTACCAAATTTGAAGTTGATATCTTTAAAAATGACCGAGTTATGACCTTTAAATTACAAAAATCGACCACTTCTCACGGCATTACTATGCATAAAAATTGCATTTCCACTTTTGCTTTTTACTTCTTTTTATATGGAACAAACAATCTTCTAATGTCATTTTTCGCGTTCTAGACGAAATAAAAACCCATAAACATGTGTTACAACGCCTAATGACAGTAATCTGCAGTTTGACCTCGTGACCTTGGATGGCCTTGACCTGACCCAAGGTCATAAACAGCTTAGAAAAGTACCTAGAAGTGTCAGACACACGAATCATACCGATTTATCGACAGCTTATGCGTTTAATATCGCAATTTTGCGCGACAATTCCTTCCATCGAGACCTTTTGACACGGTCAAACATTTTGTACTTGACCTGACCTGTGACGTCATCGCTGACCCTGAGGTCAACAATATTATGTTTCCCTCGATAAATTTCCCAGGGCTATCGAATGCCGTTTGAATTTTTACATTCGGTCTAGTAGTTCCGGAGATCAGAGGGGGGGGGCAAAAAATAGCCCCCTTCCAGTAAGCCGCGTTATGAAATATACCCCAGTAACTCGCGGGTTAACCCGCGCCGTGCCTGTGCTCTGCGCCACCTTCGCCGTGCTGGGGGGGGGGGGGGGGGGAGGGGGGCGTTTCGACGCCCCCTAGAATTCGGCTCCTATGGGACGTAGACAAAAATCGAAAACACTTCGAAAACTCGCCTAAAATAATTTTGAAACTGTTTAGGTCATTGCTTGGCTCATACTTTTGAGAGAACTTTGTGCATACGTCATATTTTGTAGGTTTTATATATACGCGCATATAGCCGCAACCAGGGACCTAGCCAATGGGGTACGGGGCCATGCCCCCCTCCCCTCCCCTCCCCCCCCCCCCCCCCCTGCTGCTCCCTGAGCAAAACAGCAATTTACACTAGATCAAATAGATAAAACACGATGGTGGTGACGACCCGACTCCACCCCCCCCCCCCCTCCCCTTCCGGTCAAGAACATTTGGACTGAGGAGTGAAATGTGAGGAGTGAAATCGAAGTGCCTCCCCCTGCCCAGAACCGTTCCGTCGCCACTGATAAAGGATCCAAAGCCAAATAATTGCTGGACAATTCTAGCTTGCTTATACAGCTTTGGATTTGTTTGACTTCATTGCTTTGGATCGGTCAGTAATTTTGATCTACCATGATTTACATGGGAGCCTCTATCTAATCACAAGTTTACATTAACAAACATGCTGAAAAACATGCCTGCCATTAAAGGGATATTGCCACCTCCGGAGGATTTCTAAAATGCAACTTAAATGAATGGTGGGGATCAACAATCATGTATGCTCAATCAAACTCAAACTTGATCCTGCAGCACCTAAAATAGGGTATCGGCAATTTTTGTTTTACTCCAAAACGTTGGTCCCAGCTGTGCTCAGCACTAGATTCATGATGGCTGCTCTCATCCAGTTTGGCTGTGAAATTGGCGTCCACCCAAAACCGAAGTGTCCGAATTCGCCGAGACTTGACCTTGAAAAGTTGATCTGTGTTATAAGGTATTGGTCACAATTCTCATACGGCCCCCAAGTCGAGTTATAGCCATTCTTGCTGTTTTATTCATGTTTTATTATGAAAGAGGCTATGGTTGTTGAAATTATAATTAACTGTATACGCATTTTAATTGTAAAGTGCACTGACGGAATGGTAATGTTGAGTTTGCAATATTCAAAAGCAAAGCATAGTCCGAAAATAAGTGATTTTAAATAGTGATGAGGCGACTCCAATTTTACGAATGTGTGCCAATCATGAGTGGTGCAAATGTATTTTTTGATCTAATGGGGGAGTTTCGGGAACCAAATTTTGCAGGTGAAATCGGACACGGTTAATCTACCGATACACACCGAAAACTCCATATTGGCCTGCGAGGTGGCAATATCCCTTTAACCATTTTAGTGCCATTTTGCCACGTGCCATTTCATTTTTGTTAACGCTAGTACCTATGAACCTGAGTTCGGGTCAGCCCCCCCCCCCTAACTGATTTTTCGAAACTACGCCCCTGGTGCCTGTTTTACAGTGACGATCGTGAAAATCAAGTGCTTCATGACGACGTGTATACATATAGTGGAAGCTGTAATCCCGAGTGGCGACAAATAAAATACCTACAGGGTATATATGTGCTGCCAATGTCTGCGTGTTCAATTGTATTGTGACCTCGTGGAGATTTTCATTCGCTAGATATATGTGGCTATATTCTGGCGCACCATGTCAATGGCGTCAATAAATAGCAAGTTTTAAGTTTTATACATGCAGCTGAGTGCAGCAGATCTTTCTACATTAGGGCAAAACAGGCAATTGACCCCCCCCCCCCCAACGAAAATCGTGAGGAAAGCATATGTCCCCCCCCAAAAAAAAAACGTCCCGGGATGTTGTGAATTATTCACAACTTCCCGGAACGTTTTTTTAAACAGTTATTGTACAAAGCTGCAAAATACTCCCGCTTAACCCTCGCCCTACGGGAGCTTTTTTCACCCTATACGGGGGTCCTAAAAATACCCCCTGTTAACTTCCAAACCAAGCAACATAGAGCAACGCAATAAAAACCAACATGTTTCCTGTCATGTTTGGAATCTAACGGTATGGTTTTTTAGGTTTCGGGTCAACGAGTGACCTTCCAAGTCAAGTGAATGACCTGGATTGACCACGTCCAGAACAGCGATTTTGCTCTGTCAGAAAACCTAAAAATGAAAAATTGGTAAATGTAAATAAAAGGCATGTTCCTATACCAGTTTTGTCTCAGAAATGTATAAAAGGTAGTTATTTGTTTGTATCTGGTCAAAAAAGTCCAAAAAGTTACTAAAAAAATGACGTCATGAGTGTCTTACACTTAGGGAGCCACCACACAGTCAAACATAGAGATATTGCTTTGAAATTTGGTTTCGGTATTGTCCATAGTCAGTTCTCTCACAAATATTCCGTTTTTGTTTTACATCTTTGAAAATTGTATTGTGTGGTTATTCCCCCCCCCAAATTTTTTTATCTCCCATTTTAGAAGTCAAAAACCAAAAAATTAGAACATCCGAGATAGCCATTTTAAAGAGAATGACATTGTATATCTTTTCTGAATTGCGCTTGCAATTTGCTTCAAAACTCTGTTTTCTACGATTTCTCAAACATTTATCGTTTTTCCACCAACATGACGTCATCAAAACATCATTATCTCCCAAATTACTAAACCAATTGCAATGAAATTTTACAGCATACGTATAATTGTTGTAAACTCAGCTACTGAACATTTTAGCAAGATTCTCCGCATGTGTAAACATTTATGCAAGAAATACCTCAGGGGGTCGTTTTAGGACCCCCGAAGGCCGAGGGTTAACCCGTGCGGCGCTGGGGGCGGGTGTAAATTTTACCCCCCCCCCCCCTTCCCGGATTTTCTCAATAACTTGAAAACTGTGACAGATATCGAAGTGAAACGTACGGTACCTTATGGTGCATCAATTCTACATCTTCTGTTAAAAGTTTATTGAAATTCGTAAACAAAAATTGGGAGATAATGACGTTTTAGTGACGTCATGTCATTTTTGGTGAAAAAAAAGTTAAATGTTTGAAAAATCGTAACAAAAAATAGCGTGTTAATGCAAATCGCAAAACGTAAAAAAAGGAAATAACATTGTTTTTAAAATGGCTATCTCGGATTTTCAAAATTTGGGTTTTTGACCCCAAAAATGCACAAAACGGATTTTTTTGGGAAGAATTTCCACAATTTTTTTTTAAGATTTGCAAAAAAACTGGAAGATGTATTAGAGAACCGAGTATGAACGATGCTCAAACCAAATTTCAAAGCAATATCTTTATTTTTGACTGACTTATGGCTCTCTAAGAATAAGTAACTGATGAAGTCATTTGTTTAAATTGCGTGTTTTCCTTTTACTGACCAGATACAGACAAATAAATGCCACCACTGTATTTCTCAGACAAAACTAGTCTACCAACATGCAATGTTTGTTTAGATTAACTAATTTCAAATTTTGACCTTATTTTGACCTGACCTTGACCTGAGGGCCATTACATGGTGTCAGGCTGTGAAAAGGGCTGCTTCTATCGAATTATACGTGTAAAATAACCCATACAACGAGTGGCACATGGCTTTCGTAGACCTGTTACTTTTTTTTACCTGACCTTGACCTTGACCTTTGCTTACAATTTCACTTTTACTTTTGCGGGAGATGCATTATACATTTGGGAGCACTTTGTGAGATAATAGTTGCAATACAAGGCTTTGGATGTAAAGTATAGCCCAAAAACCCAAATACTTACATTTTTGACACCTGACCTGACGGTGACCTGACATGTGACCTTATGTTAATGATTTCGGGTATGCGATAGATTCTTCTCACTGAGATCTTTCAATCGCCGCCTTGCGCGTCTCGCTGCGGTTATTGGTTCGGAAGATACGTGGGGGTAAAATTTACCCCCAGCACCGGACGTTCGGATGAAGACCCCAGCGCCGCGCGGGTTAAAGGGACACTGCCACTTTCGGATGATATCGCAAACACTGGCTTAAAGAAGTCCTAAGGACCACTTATGATTTTTAATCGCCATCGAATGATTACCCAAGCAGCGCAAATAACAACAACAACAAAAATCATCTGTTATCAGAATCAACAACTGTTACAATTTCTACTCACCACTACATATATGGATTATGGAAGCGTTTGTTCCAGTTAACTGCATCTGACCAACCGTCAGCTGACGCTGTTGCAATTGGATGAGGCGGCAATGCACTTATACATTGTGGTCCTGTTAACTGCATGAAACGAATCTGGCGCATCTGGCGCCACTGAACTGAATAACAACTGGAAGGGACAAGGGTGCCTGAGAGCGGTCGCGACCGGTCGCCACGCTGGAACGCCGGGCAGGGCGATGAGTGTCGAGAAGTATGAATGGAGGGTAGGACGCGTTTTATTAAACCTTTCATTATAATCTTCATGCTTGTACATATTAATACATGTTGGGTGGGTATTGGAAGGATTTGATTGTGCTTTACAGCTGTATCGTTTTGATCGATTTTGTATTTATTTCATCGACACAGTGCATACTCCGGGCCGATCATTTATCTACACATCTGTGCTTGTCCCATGTCGTGCGACTCGTGATTGCCGAGATACTGGTCCAAGATTGCAACCCCCTACAGCCCCGCTGTGTTAATCCGCGTTCGGTTCGGCGATCCAACATGGCGGCCAGGCGTGACAGCCCGCACTATACCCGGCTGCGCGGGCCGCCACCCTCTGATCTGGCGCACTTGAGTTGTTGCCATGGAAACGTGTGAAATAAACGCACTGACTCTTTGCTATTCGGTATCTGCGGAATCGGAGGACCGGGCGAAAAACAGATATAAATATTGGAAGCAATCCGATAACACAAAACTCGATTGCAAAAACTTCATCAATGGTGGGAAATCAAAATCCCTTCGGAAAAATACAAATCCCCTCGGAATTAATCTTAATTCCTTCGGAATTAATCTGAATTTCTTCGGAATTAATATTTTATTTATGCCAATTATTGGGCTGAAATCAGGCCTGATAAGACATGAAATTGTTTTCTGACATTACAAATTTCGACAGAGGCTTAACACGCGCTGTGGAGAGGGGTATGCCACTATCACGCAGTGGAGGGGGAGGGGCACTTTAGTGCCTCCCCCTAAGATCTCCGAAAGTATGAGAGCTAGAATAACAAAACTTACAGGGTAAGTAGGTGCTATGACGATCTACATTTTCTCAAATTGTGTTGACCTTCTGTCAATATCTTCAAGGTCAAACGAGGTCACGAAGGTCAAATCTGGCCAAATGTCACAATTTTTGGAATTTGACCTCTGTGACGTCACAGGTCACCAGCAATGTGTCCAAAGTTATTTCAGGGGATGAATATTGACATTGTCTACCGAATGGCGTTTGAATCATCCCGAGCCGACTGTTGATTCCGAAGATATCGATTTGCCGACCGCGATTCTGGCCGCTATCTTGGACTGAAAATCCATATAACTCAGAAATTGATCAACCGATTTCGATTTTGTTTACGGCAATCAATCCGCTATTGAGTTGGAATTAATGTCGCGCAAACCACACCGCCCTGCTCCGCTTCGTTTATGAGCTATTTACGAAAAACATGTGAGGGGGGGGGGGGCACAAAAGTGCCCCCCCCCCCTCCACTGCGCGTGTTAAGCAAAAAATATAAATATTTGCAATTGTTGCACAACGCTGCAATTCATTGATTTTGGTACGTAGTGGTGAGCGGACTCTTCAAAGTCATTGTCTGGAAGAAAACCGAACTGTGAACGACGATATTGGGCGACTGGGCGCGAATTTCGAAAAACGGACTTCAGAGTGTTAATCAGATGCTAAATCAAGTGGAGGGGGAACTTTTGTGCCCCCCCCCCCCCCCTCACATGTTTTTTCGTGAATAGCTCGTAAACGAAGCGGAGCAGGGCGGTGTGGTTTGCGCAACATTAATGCCAACTCAACCGCGGATTGATTGACGTAAACAAAATCGAAATCGGAGTGGTAATGATGGAGTAAGAGAGTCATTGAAGAGCAAAAGAAAATCAGTGAAGTTGAAACATGTTTCACTTTGTATTATGAGAGTATTTATAAGATCAGGAGCGCCCATACCGCCCATTTATCAGATCCGGAGCGCCCATTCCAGGAGGTATTTATAAAATATAGAGCGCCCATATCAGGGGGTATTTATAAGAACAGGAGCGTCCATACCAGGAGGCTTTCAGAAGTTCAGGAGCGCCCACACCAGGAGGTATTTATAAGACCAGGAGCACCCATACCGGAGCTGTGAGAAGATCAGGAGCGCCCATTCCAGGAGTTGTGAGAAGATCAGGAGCGCCCATACCAGGAGGTATTTATAATATCAGGAGCGTCCATACCAGGAGCTGTGGGAAGATCATTAGCCCCATACCAGGAGGTATTTATAAGATCAAGAGCACCCATACCAGGAGGTATGTATAAGATAATCAGTGCCCATATCAGGAGGTATTTATAAGATCAGGAGCGCCCATACGAGGAGCTGTGAGAATATCAGGAGCGCCCATACCAGCAGATATTCATAAGATCAGGAGAGCCCATACCAGGAGGTATTTATAAGATCAGGAACTCCCATTCCCGGAGGTATTTATAAGATAAGGGGCGCCCATACCAGGAGGTTTTTATAAGAACAGGAGCACCCATGCCAGCAGGTATTGATAAGATCAGGAGCGCCCACACCAGGAGATATGCATATGATCAGGAGCGCCCATACAAGGAGCTGTGAGAAGATCAGGAGCCTCCATGCGAGGAGGTATTTACAATATCAGGAGCGCCAAAACCAGGTTTTATAAGAGCAGGAGGGCCCATACTTGGGGGTATTGATAAGATCAGGAGTGCCCATACTAGGGGTATTGATAATATCAGGAGCGCCCATACCAGGAGGCATTTATAAGATAAGGTGCGCAAATGCCAGGAGGTATTTATAAGATCAGGAGCGTCCATACGAGTAGCTGTGCAAAAATAGGGGCGCCAATACCAAGAGATATTCATAAAATCAGGAGCGCCCATACCAGGAGGTATTTATAAGATCAGGAGCGCCCATACGAGGAGATATTTATCAGATCCGGAACGCACATACCAGGAGGTATATATAAGATCAGTAGCGTCCATACCAGGAGGTATTGATAAGATCAGGAGCACCCATACCAGGAGGTATTTATAAGATCAGGAGCGCCCATACGAGGAGCTGTGAGAAAATCAGGAGCACCCATACCAGCAGATATTCATAAGATCAGGAGAGCCCATACCAGGAGGTATTTATAAGGTCAAGAACTCCCATTCCCGCAGGTATTTATAAGATAAGGGGCGCCCATACCAGAAGGTATTTATAAGAACAGGAGCGCCCATGCCAGCAGGTATTCATAATATCAGGAGCGCCCACACCAGGAGATATGTATATGATCAGGAGCGCCCATACAAGGAGCTGTAAGAAGATCAGGAGCCTCCATACCAGGAGGTATTTACAAGATCAGGAGCGCCAAAACCAGGAGGTTTTGATAAGATCAGGAGTGCCCATACTAGGGGTATTGATAAGATCAGGAGCGCCCATACATTTATAAGATAAGGAGCGCTCATACCAGGAGATATTTATAAGATCAGCAGCGCTCATACCAGGAGATATTTATAAG
Organism: Chirona hameri; assembly: GCA_036785665.1. Classification (NCBI taxonomy): domain Eukaryota; kingdom Metazoa; phylum Arthropoda; class Thecostraca; order Balanomorpha; family Balanidae; genus Chirona; species Chirona hameri. The sequence goes on along the minus strand of JAXIVJ010000973.1, from coordinate 94,181 downwards.
ATCAGCAGCGCCCATACGAGTAGCTGTGAAAACAATTAGGAGAGCCAATACCAAGAGATATTCATAAGATCAGGAGCGCCCATACCAGGAGGTATTTATAAGATCAGAAGCGCCCATACCAGGAGATATTTATCAGATCCGGAACGCACATACCAGGAGGTATATATAAGATCAGGAGCGTCCATACCAGGAGGTATTTATAAGATCAGGAGCACCCATACCAGAAGGTACTTATAAGATCAGGAGCGCCCATAGCAGCAGGTAAGATACTTATAAGATCAAGAGCCCCCCTACCAGGAGGTATTTATCAGATCAGGAGCGCCCATTCCATGAGGTATTTATAAGATCAGGAGCGCCCATAACAGGAAGTATATATCAGATCAGGAGCGCTCATAACAGGAGGTATTTATAAGATCAGGAGTGCCCATACCAAGATGTATTGATAAGGTCAGGAGCGCCTATACCAAAAGGTATTTATCAGGAACACTCATACCAAGAGGTATTCATAAGATTAGGAACGCCCATACCAGGGGGTATTTATAAGATCAGGAGCGCCCATACCAGGAGGTATTTATAAGACCATGAACGCCCGCACCCGGAAGTAAATATAATACCAGAAGCACCCACACCAGGAGGTATTTATAAGATCAAGAGTGCCCATACCAGTAGGTATTTATAAGAACAGGAGCGCACATACCAGGAAGTATTAATGAGATCAGGAGCGCCTATACCAGGAGGTATTTATCAGATCAGAAGTGCCCACACCCGGAGGTATTACAAACATCATGAGCGCTTATACCAGGAGGTATTCAAAAGATAAGGAGCGCCCATACCAGGAGGTAAGTATAAGATCAGGAGCGCCCATACCAGGAGATATTTATCAGATCAGGAGCACACATACCAGGAGGTATTTATGAGATCAAGAATATCCATACCAGAAGGTATTTATAAAATCGGGAGCACCCATACCAGGAGATATTTATAAGATCAGGAAGGCCCATACCAGGAGCTGTGAGAAGATCAGGATGGCCCATACCAAGAGGTATTTACCAGATCAGGAGTGCCAATACCAGGAGGTGTGTATAAGATGAGGAGCGCCCATACCAGGAGGTATGTATAAGATCAGGAATACCCATACCAGGAGGTATTTATCAGATCAGGAGCGACTTTCCCGAGGTATTTATAAGATCAGGAGCGCCCATACCAGAAGGTATTTATAAGGTCAGGTGCGCCAATACCAGGAGATGTGAGAGGCCCATGAGTGCCCATACCAGGAGGTATGTATAAGATCAGGAGCGCCATACGAGGAGCTGTTAGAAAATTCAGGAGCGTCCATACCAGAAGATATTCATAAGATCAGGAGCGCCCATACCAGGAGGTATTTATAAGATCAAGAGCGCCCATATCAGGAGGTATTTATCAGATCAGGAACTCCCATTATAGGCGGTATTTATAAGATCAGGGGCGCCCATACCAGGAGGTATTTATAAGAACAGTAGCGCCCATACCAATAGGTATTCAGAAGATCAGGAGCGCCCACACCAGGAGATATTTATATGATCAGGAGCGCCCATACCAGGCGCTGTGAAAGATCAGGAGCTCCCACACCAGGAGGTATTTCTAAGATCAGGAGCACCAATACCAGGATGTATTTATAATAACAGGAGTGCCCATACCAGAAGGTCTTTATTAGATCAGGAACGTCATACCAGGAGCTGTGAGAAGACCAGTAGCAGCCACAACAGGAGGTATTTATAAGATCAGGTGCTCTGATGCCAGGAGCTGTGAGAATATCAGGAGCGCACATACCAGGAAGTATTTATAAGATCAAGAGCGCCATACCAGGAGGAATTTATCAGATAAGGAGCGCCTATATCAGGAGGTATTTATAAGATCAGGAGCGCCCATACGAGGAGCTGTGAGAAAATCAGGAGCGCCGATACCAGGAGATATTCATAAGATCAGGAGCAACCATACCAGGAGGTATTTATAAGATCAAGAGCACCCTTATCAGGAGGTATTTATCAGATCAGGAACTCCCATTACATGAGGTTTTTATAAGATCATGGGCGCCCATACCAGGAGGTATTTATAAGAACAGGAGCGCCCATACCTGGAGGTATTCAGAATATCAGGAGCGCCCACACCAGGAGATATGTATAGATCAGGAGCGCCCATACCAGGAGCTGTGAAATATCAAGAGCCCACACCAGGAGGTATTTATCAGATCAGGAGCGCCAATACCAGGAGGTATTTATAAGATTAGAAGAGACCATACCAGGAGGTATTTATAAGATGAGGAGCGCCTTACCAAGATGTATTTATCAGATCAGGAGGGCCCTTACCAGGAGGTAATTATAAGATAAGGGGCGTTCATACCGGGAGGTATTTATAAGATCAGGAGCGGCCTTACCAGTAGGTATTTATAAGATCGGGAGCGCCCCCACCCGGAGGTATTTACAAGCCCAGGAACACCCACATCAGGAGGGTATTTATAAGATCAGGAGTGGCCATACCGGGAGGGATTTATAGGATCAGGAGTGCCCACACCAGGAGTTGTGAGAAGATCAACAGCGCCCACATCCGGAGGTATTCATTAGATCAGAAGCACCCACACCAGGAGGTATTTATAAGATCAGGAGCGCCCATACTAGGATGTATTAATATAATCAGGAACGCCCATACCAGGAAGTATTCAAAAGATAAGTAGCGTCTTTACCAGGAGGCATTTATAAGATCAGGAGCGCCCATACCAGGAGGTATTTATCAGATCAGGAACGCGCATCCCAGGAGGTATTTACAACATCAGGAGCTCTCATACCCGGAGGTATTTATAAGAACTTGAGCGCACATAACAGGAGGAGGAGGAGGTAAGATATAATAACAGGAGGTATAAGATCAGGAGCGTCCATACCAGGAGGTATTTTAATATCAGGAGCACCCATACCAGGAGGTATTTATAAGATCAGGAGCTCCCATACCAGGATGTATTTATAAGATCAGTAGCACCCATACCAGGAGCTGTGAGCAGATCAGGAGCGCCCATACCAGGTGGTATTTATGAGATAAGGAGCGCTCATATCAGGAGGTATTTATAAGATCAAGAGCGCCCATACGAGGAGCTGTGAGAATATTCAGGAGCATCCATACCAGGAAATATTCATAAGATCAGGAGCGCCTATACCAGGAGGTATTGATACAATCAGGAGCGCCCATAACAGGAGGTATTTATCAGATCAGGAGGGCCCATACCAGGAGCTGTGCGAAGAAAAGTAGCACCCACACCAGGAGGTATTTATAAGATCAGGTGCGCCGATACTAGGAGCTGTGAGAAGATCAGGAGCGTCCATACCAGGAGGTATTTATAAGATCAAGAGCGCCCATACCAGGAGATATTTATCAGATCAGGATCGTTCTTACCAGGAGGTATTTATATGATCAGGAGCGTTCATACCAGGAGGTATGTATAAGATCAGGAGCGCTCATACCAGGAGGTATTTAGAATACTAGGAGTGCCCATACCAGGAGGTATTGATAATATCAGGAGCACCTATACCAAAAGGGATTTATAAGATCAAGAGCACCCATACCAAGAGGTATTTATAAGATTGGTGGTGCCCATACCAGGAGGTGTTTAGAAGAACGGGAGCACCCGCACCCGGAGGTATTTATAAGACCAGAAGCACCCAAACCCGGAGGTATTTATAAGATCAGGAGTGCCCACACCAGGAGCTGTGAGAAGATCAGCAGCGTCCACACCCTGAGGTATTAAAAACATCAGGAGCGCTCATACCAGGAGGTATTCAAAAGATAAGGACCGCCCATACCAGGAGGTATGTATAAGATCAGGAGCGCTTATACTAGGAGGTATTTATGAGATCAGAAGCGCCCATACCAGGAGGTATTTATAAGATCAGGAGTGTCCATACCAGGAGGTATTTATAAGATTAGGAGCGCCCATACCAGGGTATTTTTATGAGATCGGGAGCGCCCATGCCAGAATGTATTTATAAGATCTGGAACACCTATACCAGGAGCTGTGATAAGATCAGGAGGGCCAATATCAGGAGGTATTTATCAGATCAGGATTGCCCATACCAGGAGGTATGTATAAGATAAGGAGCACCCATACCAGGAGGTATTTATCCGATTAGGAGTGCACATACCAGGAGGTAATTATAAGATCAGGAGCGCCCATACCAGGATATACGTATAAGATCAGGAGTGCCCATACCAGGAGGTATTTATCAGATCAGGAGCGCCTTTCCCCGAGGTATTTATAAGATCAGGAGTGACCATACCAGGAGGTAAATTTATCAAATCAAGAGCTCCCATACTAGGAGGTATATATAAGATTAGGATCGCCCATACCAGGGGGTATTTATATAATCAGGAGCGCCCGCACCCGGAGATATTCAGAAGATCAAGAGCGCCCACACACAAAGGTATTTATAAGATCAGAAGTGCCCAGATCCAGAGTTGTTTGATGATCAGGTGTGTCCACACCAGGAGTTGTGAGAAGATCAGGAGCGCCCACATCAGGAGGTATTCAGAAGATCAGGATCGCCCACACCCGGTCGTAATAGTTATTCTTTCTTTGTAGTTCATCGGCAACACACAATAGACGTAAAATATATTGTATTGTAAAATATGCAAGAGCTCATGGTTTTCGAAACAGGAAATAGCCATGCGAACAGGCTTGAATTCAAAAGATGATTTTGAAGCAAAGTTATTTTGAGGTACAAACCAAATTATCGTCCTAAGACATCGCTTAACATTTGACAACACAATTGGTGTTCCTTCGAGACGTTAAGAGAAGATGGGACGTCTCCTTAACCCGCGCCGTTCCGGTGCTCGGCGCCACCTTCGCCGTGCCGGGGGGGGGGGGGGCGTTTAGACCCCTACCCCTGAACTCGGCTCCTATGGGACGTAGACAAAAAACAAATAGGGGTGGAAAGCTTGTCAACGCTCATTTGGAAATTATTTCGGTCATTTTCGGCTCAGGTTAATATTGAGGTCACCAGAAGTCATCGAAGGTCAGATTTTCCAGTTTTAGGACTTCGCTCCAGAAACCTCCACATATCTCGGGGACTATGATACTAGCAACAAACAGAAAAAGCATCTTGAAATAAAATATCCAGACGGAATTGGACTGATATCATGTGTATCATCGGAATAGAAAGCATTTTAATATTACCCCTTTTACTTATAATAGCGAGGTCACGAAATTGAGCCGACCTTAGGTCACCGATATCAAAATCTGAGATACACGAATTGTTTGTACATATGACCTTATGAAATCTTGTAAGTTTGAAACCGATCAGCCAAAAACTGTGGCTGTGGTATGACAACATTTGTTTAAGGTGGGGTCATGTGACCTGGCCTGGTGACCTGACTTGAGATGACCCGAAGTCAAGAATTTCAGACAATGTGGGTAATTGATGTCCGAAACCCTGTGCTAAAAACAGTGCGCGCCGCCGGCGTTTTCCCGCTATTTCGACAAAACTTAAGGGGGCGTCTAAACGTAAACTTCCCCTCCCTCCCCACGGCATTGCGGGGGTTGACGAGCGATCTACCGGTACGAATATGGATCCAGAAATTCTCCAGCTGGAGGATGGTATGCCGCGGGCGGAGGGACGAACTCTCCTGTCGATCTTGTTTGGTTGAACGTGATACAGATAGCGTGACTCTTCATCGGCCACGCCTCCATCTGCAGGGTGCCGGCGATTTGCCGTCCTTGTGGCTGGGACCCGCCCTGGCCACCGCCGCCGCCGCCGCCGCCCAGCCGCCGCCCGCGGCGGCAGCAGGTGCCGCCCAGACAGCCGCAGAGCGCCGCCAGCGCCTCGCAGACAGTGACCACGCTGACTCCAAGGAAGAGACCCATGTGTCCGCCGAGCTCGCCCAGTATCTCGGAGCCCGTCTGGCACCACTGGCGGACCAGCTCGTACTGCATGGACTTGAAGTAGACCATCAAGATGAGGAACCCCTCCGGGGGTTTCACACTTAAGGTTGTGAAAATGACATCCGAATGGTAGGTTGTATCGTGGCAGGCGGGCGGACAGGCCGGCGGGGACATCCGCTGCTGCAGCGGCACCACGCAGGAGAACACCTGATCGGGCGTACAGGTGGGCTCTGGCGGGTCGGCGTCCGGCTCCGGCGGCATGCTGAGCCAGTGGCAGCCGCAGCCGGCGCGCACCTCGGCAGCCAGACGCAGTACCGGGCAGTTGTCGGCAGACTCGACCGGACGCGAGTCGTTGGCCGCCACGCAACGATGACGGACCGGAAATACGGAGCTCTGCCGAAGGGAGTCTTCAATCAACACAAACGAGTATGTTTTCTAAATACATCGTTATTGCATTGGATATTGGTTGGCTAAAGACTCGGAAAGTGATCGGGGGCAAAATGAAGAGTCTGCAGACCCGTTATCGCATGTCACAACTTCACAACTCAGACCCGTTATCGCATGTCACAACTTCACAACTCAGACCCGTTATCGCATGTCACAACTTCACAACTCAGACCCGTTATCGCATGTCACAACTTCACAACTCAGACCCGTTATCGCATGTCACAACTTCACAACTCAGACCCGTTATCGCATGTCACAACTTCACAACTCAGACCCGTTATCGCATGTCACAACTTCACAACTCAGACCCGTTATCGCATGTCACAACTTCACAACTCAGACCCGTTATCGCATGTCACAACTTCACAACTCAGACCCGTTATCGCATGTCACAACTTCACAACTCAGACCCGTTATCGCATGTCACAACTTCACAACTCAGACCCGTTATCGCATGTCACAACTTCACAACTCAGACCCGTTATCGCATGTCACAACTTCACAACTCAGACCCGTTATCGCATGTCACAACTTCACAACTCAGACCCGTTATCGCATGTCACAACTTCACAACTCAGACCCGTTATCGCATGTCACAACTTCACAACTCAGACCCGTTATCGCATGTCACAACTTCACAACTCAGACCCGTTATCGCATGTCACAACTTCACAACTCAGACCCGTTATCGCATGTCACAACTTCACAACTCAGACCCGTTATCGCATGTCACAACTTCACAACTCAGACCCGTTATCGCATGTCACAACTTCACAACTCAGACCCGTTATCGCATGTCACAACTTCACAACTCAGACCCGTTATCGCATGTCACAACTTCACAACTCAGACCCGTTATCGCATGTCACAACTTCACAACTCAGACCCGTTATCGCATGTCACAACTTCACAACTCAGACCCGTTATCGCATGTCACAACTTCACAACTCAGACCCGTTATCGCATGTCACAACTTCACAACTCAGACCCGTTATCGCATGTCACAACTTCACAACTCAGACCCGTTATCGCATGTCACAACTTCACAACTCAGACCCGTTATCGCATGTCACAACTTCACAACTCAGACCCGTTATCGCATGTCACAACTTCACAACTCAGACCCGTTATCGCATGTCACAACTTCACAACTCAGACCCGTTATCGCATGTCACAACTTCACAACTCAGACCCGTTATCGCATGTCACAACTTCACAACTCAGACCCGTTATCGCATGTCACAACTTCACAACTCAGACCCGTTATCGCATGTCACAACTTCACAACTCAGACCCGTTATCGCATGTCACAACTTCACAACTCAGACCCGTTATCGCATGTCACAACTTCACAACTCAGACCCGTTATCGCATGTCACAACTTCACAACTCAGACCCGTTATCGCATGTCACAACTTCACAACTCAGACCCGTTATCGCATGTCACAACTTCACAACTCAGACCCGTTATCGCATGTCACAACTTCACAACTCAGACCCGTTATCGCATGTCACAACTTCACAACTTCGGTAACGAAAAGACTAGAACGATGCCAAGGTGGAAGTGGAGTGAGCGTAAACAGGTGAAAACATTCTTGGCTTTTCCTAACTCTTCCAATGCCTGAGGGCCCGTGTCCTAGACAAAGTTATCCGGTGGTTATTCCACCTAAACTGTCATGTTTGTCCATCTCGGGACTCGGAATCAGCAGAGCATAAAACTGAACTCCTGGCAGTCACAGCCACATGGTCTGTAGAGCGGCAGCTGCACCCCGGCCCCCGGTGCTCGTCAGCACTCACCATCAGACCGTGCCGATCGGTCGTCTTCCGCGTGGCCCGAAGTTCAACGACGCCGGGCGGAGAGGCCGTCACCGAGTGGGTGTAGACGCGTGTGTGCGGAAGCCGGTGCGAGTCGTCCAGCAGCACCTCCAGCCCGAACCGGGTGTTGATACAGCCGGCCACGACCGAGCGATCCAGTTTAGGGAACTCGGTCGGTGGGACAGACAACCGGAAGAAAAGACCGTTTTGCTTGACCTCGCCCTCCTGGACAAAGTCTGCGAGGAGACATTCGGTAATGTTAAGCCAGTATTGATGCTAATGTCAAAGCGCCACTTTAACACAGTTTCAGTAAGGAATTAATGCCGTAGGGGATCAAAGCAGAATCATCATTGCTTTGTTAACATTACAGCATCAAACGCATGCATATGTCTCAACATGTTACTGCTACATATGTGGGTTCGAATCCAACCGGGCGATCCTGATATTTGTGCATGACCACCAAACATCTGCGCAGCAGACTATGTCTTTAAAGCAAAAACCAGCAGATTATTTCATTAAACCAAAACCCGCAGATCATCTCTTAAAACCAAAATCCCGCGACCTATCCCGCTTACATCTAACGACCTATACGCGACCTATACGCCTCAAACGATTCGCTTATCAGCACCGACGCCTGTCAACAGTCGAGAGTATCAGCACCGACGCCTGTCAACAGTCCAGAGTATCAGCAACGACGCCTGTCAACAGTCCAGAGTTACAAACACCCGGTAGACGCAGACAGTGGCGGATCCAGGATTCGGTCAAGGAAAAGCCACGTAACAAAGTGGGCCCCCTTGGTAGGACGTGTGTAAAGTTAGCAGTAGTTCGATATTCGGATATTCAGCAGATATTCGGAAATCGACGACCCCTTCGATTTCGCTCAAATTTCGAACACAGATAGCCAATGGCCTCTTGAACATCCTCCGAGCAGGATTTTGCAATGCATCCCATAGTAAGGCTTCCAGAGGCCAATTAACCCTCGCCCTACGGGGGGACCTGACAGCCCCCCCCCCCCCTGAGGTTTTTCTTGAATAACTTTTTACACATCCGGTGCATCTTGCTGATATTTACGGTAGCTAAGTTTACAACAATTATACATATGCTGTAAAAATATAATTGAAATTAGTTAAGTGGTTTGGGAGATAATCATGTTTTGATGACGTCATGTTGGTAGAAAACTATAAATATTTGAAAAATGGTAGAAAACAGAGTTTTAAAGGAAACTGCAAACGCAATTCACCAAAAATACAAAATTACATTTTCTTTAAATTGGCATTCTCGGATTTGCAACATTTTGGGGTTTTGACCTCTAAAATAAAATAAACATGTTTTTTTTTTTAAATCCCCACAAAATCAAAACTTTCAAAGATGTTAGAAAAAAGGAATATAGGTGAGAGAACTGAGTATGGACAAAACCCATACCAAATTTCAAAGCAATATCTTCATTTTTTACTAAGTGATCGCTCCCTATGTGTAAGAAACTGATGACGTCATTTTTTAATAACTTTTTTTGACTGTTTTGGCAAGATACGAACAAATAATTACCTTTTCTGTATTTCTGAGCCAAAACTAGTCTAGGAACATGCCTTTTTATTTGCATTTATCAATTTCTCATTTTGAGGTTTTCTGAAGAGCAAAATTGCTGTTCTGGACGTGGTAAATCCGAGGTCATTCACTTGACCAGGAAGGTCACCCGTTGACCTGAAACCTAACAATCGCATACTGTTAGATTCCTCTCATGACAGGCAACATGCTGGTTCTTACCGCATTGCTCTAAGTTGATTGGTGTGGAAGTTAACAGGGGGGCCTGTCAGCCTCCCCCCCTAGGACGAAGGTGAAAAAAAACTCCCGTAGGGCGGGGTTAAGGTTCATGGTAAAAATCGACGACCCCTTCGATTTAGCTCAAATTTTTCCACACAGGTAGCCAATAACCTCCTAAACATCACACTGGAAGGATTGTGTGGTGCATCCCATAGTTAAGCGTCCAGAGGCCAATATAAATGGGCAGATATTCGAAAATCGATGACCCCCTTCGATTTCGCTCACATTGTGTACATAGGTAGATAATGACTACCTAAACATCGCCCTAGACGTAATTTGCGATGCATCCCATACTAAACCCTCGCCCTACGGGAGCTTTTTTCACCTTCGCCCTACGGGGGGGGGGGCTGACAGCCCCCCCCCCCTTGTTAACTTCCAAACCAAGCAATTTAGAGCAATGCGGTAAGAGCCAGCATGTTGCCTGTCATGGAAAATCTAACAGTATGCGATTTTTAGGTTTCAGGTCAACGGATGACCTTCCAGGTCAAGTGAATGACCTCGGATTTACCACGTCCAGAACAGCGATTTTGCTCTTCAGAAAACCTCAAAATTAGAAATTGATAAATGTAAATAAAAAGGCATGTTCCTAGACCAGTTTTGGCTCAGAGATACAGAAAAGGTAATTATTTTCTCGTATCTTGTCAAAAAAAAGTCAAAAAAAGTTATTTTTTAAAAATGACGTCATCAGTTTCTTGCACTTAGGGAGCCATCACTCAGTCAGAAATGAAGATATTGCTTTGAAATTTGGTATGGGTATTTTCCATACTCAGTTCTCTCACTTACATTCCGGTCTTTCTAAAATCTTTGAAAATTTTGATTTTGGAGGATTTTTTTTGGGGGGACGCGTTTTACGCGAACGCGTTTTAGGACCTCCGTAGGGCGAGGGTCAACCCGCGCGGCGCTGGGGGCGGGGTAAATTTTAACCCCCTTCCCGGATGTTCTCAATAACTTGAAAACCATGAGAGTTATCAAAATCAAACTTGCTGATGCTGCATCAATTTTACCTCTTCCGGCAAAATGTTGTTGAAATTAGTCGAGTCGTGTCACAGATAATAACGTTTTAGTGACGTCATGTCATGCCATTTTTGGTGGAAAAACGTTAAATGTTTGTAAAATCTTAAAAAAACAGAGTGGTAATGCAAATCGCAAAATAAAACCTTAAATTCAAGGAAATGACATTCTCTTCTAAATGTCTATCTCTTATTTTCAAAATTTTGGATTTTTGATCCCCAAAAAATCAAGAAACTGATTTTTTGGGGAAAATTTCCACAAAAGTATTTTTTAAAAGATATTCAAGAAACCGGAATACATATTAGAGAACCAAGTATGGAAGATATCCAAACCAAATTTGGAATCAATATATTTATTTTTGACTGACTTATGGCTCCCAAGTATAAGTAACTCATGACGTCATTTTGTTTAAATACGTTTTTTGGCTTTTAGTGACCTGATACAGACAAATAAATGCCACCGCTGTGTTTCTGAGACAAAGCTGGTCTAGACACATGCCTGTTTTATTTATATTAATCAATTTTAACTTTTGACCTTTTTGTGACCCGACCTTACCCGACCTTAGGGCCATTATGTGGGGTGAGGTTGTGAAAATGGTCGCTAATATCGAATTATACGTGTAAAATAACCGATACAACATGTGTCATATGGCTTTCGTAGAATTGTCCCTTTTTTACCTGACCTTGACCTTTGCTTACAATTTCACTTTCGCTTATACGGGAGATGCATTATACCTTTGAGAGCTCCTTGTGCGATAATCGTCGCTAGCTAAGGCTTTTGATGGAAAGTATGGCCCAAAAACTAAAATACCTTAAGTTTGACACTTTGACCTGATCTGACGTGACAGGTGACCTTATTTTAAGAATTTCGGGTCTGTAATATATTTGTCTCCTTGAGCGCTTTCGATGGCCGCCTTGCACATCTCGCTGTAGTCATTGGTTCGAAAGATACGAGGGGGGTAAAATTTACACACACACACACACCAGCGCCGCGCGTTCGGCTGGAGACCCCAGCGCCGCGCGGGTTAAGCATCTAGAGGTAAAAATAGAGGCCTAGGCAGATATTCGAAAAATCGACGACCCCTTAAATTTCGCTCAAATTTGGTACAAAGGTAGCAAATGCAAACCCGACACCAACCCAAAAAGAATGTTTCAATGCATCCCATAATTAAGCGGCAGAGGTCAAGAGGTCAAAATAGACGTCTGCGCAGATATTCGATTAATCGAAGACCCCTTCGATTTCGGTCAAATTTTGCACATAGGCAGCCAATGGCTATCTTAACATCGCCCTAGAAGGATTTTGCGATGCATCCCATACCTAAGCGTCTAGAGGTCAAAATAGAAGTCTGGGCAGATATTCGAAAAATCGACGACCCCTTCGATTTCGCTCAAATTTCGTGCAAATGTACCAAATAAGGGGTCGTTGATTTTTCGAATATCTGCCCAGGCCTCTATATTGGCCGCCGGGCGCTTATGAAATGCTATGGGATGCATCGCAAAATCGCAAATGCATGCATCGCAAAATTCTTCAAGGTGGATGTTGAGGAGGCCATTTGCCACCTGTGTGCAAAATTTGAGCGAAATCGAAGGGGTCGTCGATATTCACAATGAACCTTATTTGGCCTCTAGAGGCCTTACTATGGGATGCACCGCAAAATACTTCCAGGGGGATGTTCAGGAGTCCATTGGCTACCTGTGTGCAAAATTTGAGCTAAATCGAATGGGTCGTCGATTTTCCCTAGGATCCCTATTTGGCCTCTAGAGGCCTCATTATGGGATGCATCGCAAAATCCTTTTAGGGCGATGTTTAGGAGGTCATTGGCTACCTGTGTGCAAAATTGGAGCGAAATCAAAGGGGTCGTAGATTTTACTATTAACTATATTTGGCCTCTAGCTATGGGATGCATCCCAAAATTCTTCAAGGTGGATTTTGAGGAGGCCATTTGCTACCTGTGTGCAAAATTTGAGCGAAATCGAAGGGGTCGTCGATTTTCACCATGAACCTTAATTGTCCTCTAGAAGCCTTACTATGTGATGCATCGCAAAATCCTTTTAGGGTTGGTGTTGAGTGGGGATTTGCTACTTGTGTACCAAATTCGATTTTTCGAATATCTGCCTAGACCTCTATTTTGATCTCTAGATGCTCAACTATGGAATGTATTGTACAACACTTTTGTGGTTGATGTTGGTTGGTCATTTGGTACATTTTCACCAAATTGGAGCGAAATCGAAGGGGTCGCCGATTTTTCGAATATCTACCCGGTCGATTTTGACCTCTAGACGCTTAACTATGGGGTGCATTGCAAACTACTTTTCGGGTTGGTGTTGGGTGGGCATTTTCTACCTCAGTACCAAATTTAAGTGAAATAGGAGGGGTCGTCGATTTTGCGAATATCTGCCCAGACGTCTATTTTGACCTCTAGATGCTTAACTATGAGATGCATCGTACAACGCTGTTGGTGTTGATGTTGGGTGGCCATTTGGTACATTTGCACCAAATTTGAGCGAAATCGAAGGGGTCGTCGATTTGTCGAATATCTGCCCAATATATCTGCTCTATATTGGCCTCTAGACACTTAACTATGGGATGCATCGCAAAATCCTTCTAGGGCGATGTTCACGAGGCCATTGTGTATCTGTGTGAAAAATTTGAGCGAAATCGAAGGGGACGTCGATTTCCGAATATCTGCTGAATATCCGAATATCGAACTGCTGCTAACTTTACACACGTCTTGGTGGGCTCCCTCAAGCCTTGGTTTTGACCTTGAATACAAATGTAGACCAGAATAGACCTTTTTAGTTCAAAATATGCCTTTCACATGTCAAAATAAGCCTCTACAAGCCGCAATTGGCCCTATTCAAGCCAGAATAGGGCCCTCTTGAAGTCAGAGTGGGCAAATTGACTTGCGAGTTGTTCGAAAACTGAGTGGAATTCGTTTCGAGTCACTTTGATTGGCTATTATGCTATTGGGGCCCTTCCAGGCTCAAGGGGGAGGCATGGCCTTATGCCCCCCCCCCTCCCCACCTCCCGGGCCCCCCTCTGGATCCGCCACTGTGACGCATACAAATTGATATATTCACGTTTCGCGCATCCATTTCCGTGCTCATTACCAGCCACTTGGAGACATTTTCCGCGGATCGTGTAGACAGTTGTGATGAACCGCCGACAGCACTCGGCGCCCGGCAGATTAACGTCCGCTATCGTACATCCCTTGATGACGTCATCACAGCTCGGCGTCAGCGATTCCATCAGTTCCGTGAAGTTCTCCGCCGGCTTCAGCAGGGCTTCGTACTCAGATTGCAGACGCGCCTGTGTGGAGATTTTTAGAAGCTTTAGTTCGCAATAGCGCCGCCAGAAAGAGTGATGCGAGTGAGGTATTTGCCATCGTCGCTACTTCTTGGCAGAATGTTTATAAACGAAGCTATTAAGGGGATATTGCCATCTCGCGGGCCAATGTGGAGTTTTGGTGTGTATCGGTAGATTAAGCGTGTCTGATTTCACCTGCAAAATTTTGTTCCCAAAACTCCCCCCATTTGATCCAAAAAAATACATTTGCACCACTCATGATTGGCACACATTTGTAAAATTGGAGTCACCTCATCACTATTTAGAATCACTTCTTTGCGGACTATGATTTGCTTTTGAATATTGCAAACTCAACATCACCATTCCGTCAGTGCACTTTTAAATTAAAATGCGTATACAGTTAATTGTATTTTCAACAACCATGGCATCTTTCATAATAAAACATGAATAAAATAGCAAGAATGGCTATGGCTCGACTTTGGGGCCGTAGGAGATTTGTGACCAATACCTTATAACACATATATACTTGTCAAGGCCAAGTCTCTGCGAATTCGGACGCTTCGGCTTTTGGTGGGCGCCAATTTCACAGCCAAACTGGATGAGAGCGGCCGTCATGAATCTAGTACTGAGCACAGCTGGTACCAACGTTTTGGAGTCGGAAATAAATACAAAGTTGCCGCTCACCTACTTTAGGTGCTGCAGGAGCAAGTTTGAGCTGGAGCATACACGATTGTTGATCCCCACCATTCATTTAAGTTGCTTTTTAAAAATCCTCCGGAGGTGGCAATATCCCTTTAACCAACAATGACCAGTCGGCGGTTGTAGGGGAAGTGCTGTAGTCTTGCATCACGGATGTACACTTCGGGTATCAGTTGAGTTCATAAAAGGCCTTTGGTATTCACAAATTAAACATGAAGTTTGTTTATACAATTTATAATCCGTACCTTTTGAATGGACGGAATTCCGGTGTCAAGACCCGAGCTAAGCAGAGCTTGTTGCGCAGGCCCTGACCCCTACCGTCCGATTGGGCAATTCCAAGTAGCCGGCAGAATTTAGAGGCGACAATTTTACGTGCCCAACATACCTGGGCCTCATTCGATATGTCGTCAGCACGTTTGTCAGCACCAATTACGGCTCAGTATTCTGCCTGCCTACCAATCACGGCTCAGTATTCTGCCTGCCTACCAATCACGGCTCAGTAGCCTGCCTACCTTTGTGGTCACGTGACGTGACGTAGGCAGAATACTGGGCCGTGATTGGTGCTGACAAACGTGCTGACAACAGATCGAACGAGGCCCTGGACTCGGTCCGCCCCGCCCTCTGACGTCACCTGACCTTGAGTGCGACCGCTGCCACCGGCCGCAGGCCATCCCAGCCAGGGGCAGCGCGCGCGAGCGAGCGCCGCAGCGACTCGAACCCGGCCTGCCACACCGGCTAATGTCAAAAGCCGGCGCCCTCCCGACTGAGGTACAGGGGCGAACTAGTTGAATAATGCACGGAGAACAAGTCACTGGAACTTGGTATGTGGACCAAGCACCATATCCTCTGGGGACCAAATGACTCAGACTCAGACTGTTTATTAAGCACTCCGCAATGTACTTGCGGCTATTACTGCTTTACGTCATTGTAATATAAAACTAAAGGAATTTGGTATGAACATGGAACACAAACGCACATATACACAACCTCACACAACAACAGTCATACAAACACAATCACACGCTAGTCAAAAACAAATCAAGTGAGCAGTCACATCAAGCCACACGGATCAAACTTGCGCAGACCGGTCATCACTGAGGTGCCGCCTCAGGCGGCGACCGAAAAGGTGCGGAGAGAGCCGCGACATATCGGGTGGCAGGGCGTTGTACGAGGCCGGTCCCCTGCACTTAAATCCCACTGCGGGTGGGATTTTTTGACACCACCCAGGTTGTCAGTGAGGCTGACACTCTGGGTGTGGTTTCTCAGGTATGCCCAGAATGTGTCGATTCCGTGAGCCTGTAATTTAGAAAGGAGTTTTGAGTGGTCGATCACATCGAAACATTTGGTCAAGTCCAGCAGGCAGAGAAGGGAGACTTCTCCATGGTCGAAGGCGGATAGGATATGGTTGGCTATGGAAGTCAGCGCGGTTTCCGTGGAGTGACGGGGACGAAAACCGTGCTGATTAGGAGAAAGGAGGTGGTTTTCGGACAGGTAAGTATGGAGCTGGAGCTGAAACAGATAAGGATGGACAGCTCGTTCTACAATTTTGGCGATGATAGGGACAATAGAGATGGGACGAAAATTGGATGGGTTGGAGGGATCACCGGATTTAAGAATAGGGTGTACCAGGGAATGCTTCCAGGATTGGGGAACTTTGGCGACTTTAACCCTGTTCCGAGGGGTATGGGGGCTGGGTCGACTTTTAGGCCCGCCGAGGGATTTGAACCCTGGTCCCCGGCACAAGAAGAAGTATCTCACCACTGTGCCAGATTGCCCTCAAATCACTGAAATTCATCCAAAACATAGTCGTTCACCACACCCAGTGCAATGACTCCTCCGCCGCGCGCCCTCTGTATATTATTTATCCTGTCATCACCTGCCGGTCTGCGTCCAGGAGGAATGTCTTGGCCATGAAGGCCTGTCCGCCAAGGGAGGAGGCCAGATAGCTTGCCAGCTCGTCACTGACGTTCCTGGCATCCAGGTGGGGCTGGCGGAACATCGACAGGTCGCAGATGGTCGTCCGAGGCAGCGGCAGGGACCCCTCCGTCATCATCTGCGTCAGAGATGGTCCTGGAGTTGTCAGCAGACGGACAGGGACAACGGAATATCAACAACGATACTGAAATGACAGGGACAACGGAATATCAAGAACGATACTAAAATGACGGACAACGGAATATCAAGAACGATACTAAAATAACGTTGACAACGGAATATCAAGAACATACTGAACTGACAGGGACAACGGAATATCAAGAACGATACTAAAATGACGGGGACAACGGAATATCAAGAACGATTCTGAAATGACGGGGACAACGGAATATCAAGAACGATACTAAAATGACGGACAACGGAATATCAAGAACGATACTAAAATAACGTGGACAACGGAATATCAAGAACGATACTGAAATGGCAGGGACAACAGAATATCAAGAACGATACTGAAATGCCAAGGACAACGGAATATCAAGAACGATACTAAAATGACGGGGACAACGGAATATCCAGAACGATACTGAATTGACGGGGACAACGGAATATCAAGAACATACTGAACTGACAGGGACAACGGAATATCAAGAACGATACTGAAATGGCAGGGACAACGGAATATCAAGAACGATACTGAAATGACGGGGACAACGGAATATCAAGAAGATACTGAAATTACAGGGACAACGGAATATCAAGAACGATACTGAAATGACAGGGACAACGGAATATCAAGAACGATACTAAAATGACGGGGACAACGGAATATCAAGAACGATACTGAAATGACGGGGACAACGGAATATCAAGAACGATACTAAAATGACGGGGACAACGGAATATCAAGAACGATACTGAATTGACGGGGACAACGCAATATAAAGAACGATACTGAAATGCCAGGGACAACGGAATATCAAGAACGATACTAAAATGACGGGGACAACGGAATATCAAGAACGATACTGAAATGCCAAGGACAACGGAATATCAAGAACGATACTGAAATGCCAGGGACAACGGAATATCAAGAACGATACTGAAATGACGGACAACGGAATATCAAGAACGATACTGAAATGCCAGGGACAACGGAATATCAAGAACGATACTGAAATGACGGACAACGGAATATCAAGAACGATACTGAAATGACGGGGACAACGGAATATCAAGAACGATACTGAAAGGACAGGGACAACGGAATATCAAGAACGATACTAAAATGACGGGGACAACGGAATATCCAGAACGATACTGAATTGACGGGGACAACGCAATATAAAGAGCGATACTGAAATGCCAGGGACAACGGAATATCAAAAACGATACTAAAATGACGGGGACAATGGAATATCAAGAACGATACTGAAATGGCGGACAACGGAATATCAAGAACGATACTGAAATGACAGGGACAAAGGAATTTCAAGAACGATACTGAACGATAACGAACGAACGATACTGAAACTAACGATAGGAACGATACTGAGATGAGACGTCGGCAAAGAACGGCAGCCCTCCGCGAGACAGCAATCCAGACCAGTAGCATTTGAAGTTTGAACATGGCCGAAATCTGTTCACACATGGGACAGTAGTGGCAGCTATCTTGACTTAATCCAACACCGCAACGAAGAACAGGCAACCAGCCATAAAACATATCGTTCTGGGTGGCAAAAAGTGTAAAATAATATCGTGCAATCCTGTCTGATACGAGCTCCAAACATATCATCGATCAACTTTGACATTTAACCTGCACAGCGTCGAACAAAGGTGAAGTATATGTATACTCCAACTCGCACCGTCTCGGCGCCAGGAGCTCACCCAGACACTCTCCGACCTGACTGGCTGTGTTACAGCCTCCCTGTAGAGACTGATGCCGACGTTATAGCACAGAGCCACCAGCAGCGCGAGCACGATCAGCAGCCAGGCGCAGCGGGCGCGACCCGAGCCGTCCGGCAGGTGACCCAGGCCATGGGCGGACGAGGTGCGGCAAAACTCCTGGACAGACGAGGTCAGGCCGGCCGCCGGCAGCCTCGGCTCCTCTGCCGAGCCCATCTGACAAGCGGCAACGGGGTCGAAAGGGAGACAGCTGAGATCGGCTGTGTTGATCGGATGACAAATGCGGCACGCTACAGGCACTGAGACAGACTGAGAGAAGCACAACTGATACTTGCAACCGGTCAGTAAGCAAACTTCATTTCAAATAGATGAAAAAGTCCACATTAAAAAGTCCATATTCCACACAACAAACACAACAAGTCGACACAAAAGTCCGCAAAAAGTCCACATTTTGCGTTAGTTTCAATGAGATAAATATTCTTAGGATGGTCAAGATAGGACCGATGCAACGCTGTTTATTCCAACCAAATGCTAAGCTCAACTCTTGAGGTAGATATGAGCTGTTCGGCTATTTTCCCGTTTTCTTTCGGGTATTACAATTTCAAAAAAGAAATAAAAACTGCACTAAAACGCTGTAAAAATTGCAATATCTCCATCGTAATATTACAATATAACTTAACCCTATTTGTAACAGGGGCGGGCGGATTCCGCCTCCCCCCCTCATGTTTTTCGCAGATATCTCCAGAACGGCTAGGAGCAGGCCCATGAAATTTTGGGACTTTTCATAGAATTGAATTCCGCATTTGGAGTCAAAATTTTGAGTTCTTAACCTGAACAGAGGCGGTTACAGGGTACAGTTTTGGATGGGTTCGGAGGCGATATTTGGCGATAATACGGAAATGCGATCTTCACGGTTTCTTCCTAACTGCCTCAAGTATGAAGGAGTTACATCGGTTCACGGTGATTGCAACAAGTGAAAATTAGTTGATGTTAATAAAATATCATAAAAATTCCATGGCAGAGGCGGTTTCAGGGGCTTGAAAAGGGGGGTTTCCAGGAAGTATTCAATGCTTGGCGGGAAGCAAATAGAGCAATGTAAGGGGCATTTATAGTTATCAAGATGTAAAAGATAGCTTCTGCTTCCATTATTTGCATAATTTATTACATATAGAGTTTCAGGGGCGTGTTCAGGCACATGAAAAGGGGGGTGACTGGCTTGGTGATGACGATATGCCAGCGATAACGGCGCAATAGACGGTTAGCTTATAATGATATATGCACATATGAGGCCAGAAAAGGGAATAAAATCATTTTTTTGCAGAGGCGCGCTCAGGAATGGAAGAAAGGGAGTCATATTATTGCAAGGAAACTAAGAGTGGGCGTACAATGACATAACATACTGTAGTTTTCGGATGAAACACGCACCACAGGCTACTCTACGAACGATTATAAGATAATAGGCGAGTCCAGGTAGGGTAAAAGGGGGTAAGCAATGTTAATTGAAGTTGTAAGTGAAATAGTCACTGTTGACTAGTTAGTATCATAATAGCGGATAATATACTTATCAAAAGGTATTGAGCCGCCCCAGTTTGGATCCTGGATACGCCTATGATGAAGTACAACATGCAAAAAGGAACTATCTACGATCAGTAACATATTTATAGTGCTGGGTAGCAACTTGTCTGCGGTTAATATTTTTTCCCAATTTTACCCCCCCTTTTTCACTAACCTGGTACCGCCTATGAGAAAAAATATGATTTTTAATTGTTTTGTCTAATGTCACAATCACATACCATTTCATTTTTTTTTTAAACACATCAAAAATGGTTTTATTACGCATTTACTTCACCCCCATATTGAGTGACCTGAACACGCCTATTATTTTTGCATTTTCAAACGCCACTGTCATATATCAATTTCCAATTCAATCTCTATCGATTCGTATTAATTGTGTTAAAATCGGTCGATAAACATGAAAGCTATATTGGATCAAAAATACCACTAAAATTTGTGGTTTTTGCCCCCTTGTTGCCCCCTATCAAAAATTTAGATTGTTTTATTATTTAAAAATGTAGATCGTGTTGAGGGAAACCAAACACCGTTTCATTTTTGAAAATCGGACGGGTAGATCTCGAGATCTCCGAGGGGGGGGGGCGGAATCCGCCTCCCCCTGTTACAAATAGGGGTAGCCAGGAGCCTGCTACAAATAGGGTTAATTGAAGAGCCTCTGTCTGTCTGTCTGTCGGTCACACCCGGAGATTGGTCCTGATTGGCTGACTTCCGCTCGCCCTCCCGCCCGACTGGCCGGCCCGACTCTCTGATTGGCCGGCGCCGGCCGACCTGTCACGTGACCGGTCAGACTGGGTCGGCCCCGGGCGGCCGAGCAGTTGACAGCTAGCTCAATGACCGTGCTCTGAGTGCGCATGGACTCGAGTGTTCCGTCCATTAAATAGACCGTGATATTGTGATTGTTCCCTTAACCCGCCATTTACTGTGGGAGGGGGGGGGGGGCGTTTAACGCCCCCCGATAAACTTTCGTAATAGCTAAAAAAAAAAAAAACGCTATCAACGAGAAACTTCGGATACCTTCTCCTGCATCAATTTTACGTCTTCCAATTTTGTAGACAATTTTCGAAATATAGCGAATTTAGTGACGTCACTACACATGAGTTTGACGAGAAAAAAAATAGTTAAACTTTAACAGCCATATTGTGAGCTGTTAACAAATGTTAACAAATTGTGAGCAAAATGGAATACAATACCTCAAAAGATAGAAAATGACAAGATCTACAAAATAGCTATCTCTGATTTTTAAGAGCAAAAAAATATTGACCCACCCCAAAAAAAGATTTAATATCCACAAAAACAATTTGTTCAAAAGTATAAAAAACGGAATATATATCAGAGAACCACATATGGGCAATTGCCATACCAAAGTTCAAAATGATATCACCATTTTTGATATCATTTGCGAATGGGGGGGGGGGCAGGGGAAAAGCCCCCCCCCCCCCCCATTCGCCCGCTCGACAGGGGTGGCAATACAAATTACCCCCCACCCCCCAAAAAAAAAAAAAAAATGAAACTGGCGATGAAAATGGGTACTGAGTCTAGAGGTGGCAAAAGGTGGACCCGAGGACCCGGTCAATTTACCCGGTCTGGACCCGGTTGGACCTAGACCGGGTCCCATCAACTTATAACTGGGTCCAACTGAATCCAACCATCGCTTGATGTTAGTTTCACGCAAATAGGCATAACATGATTTCTCAATTTACAATTGTAACAATTGTACAGCCAAACCTTAAACAACTTGAATTACTTTCACTCTAATCAATTATTACTGTAATCAAATTAAAACTAAACAAAGCTTGTTGGCCATCACTCATGGCTTAGTACCTACCTCAAAGATGGCAAAACCCAAGTGTGGGATTAAGGAAAAGTTCAGATGTAGACAAGTTCAGATTAACAAAAAATCTTATGTGTGTACCTCATAGGTCATTCTTTCATTCAGCAAGACAGTATCAGACATAATATAATGCGTGGAAAATGAAGAAAAAAACATATTTATAATGACCCATGGTGAAGAACAGCATTCAGTAATGATTCCTCAATTTACAATTGTACAGATAACCCTTAAACAATTTGAATGACTTTCACTCGAATCAATTCTTACTGCAATCAAATAAAGACTGAACAAACCTTGTTGACCATCACTCATGACTTAGGTACCTACCTCACTAATAGGAAAAGCCATTTGTGAAATTAAGGAAAAGTTCAGATGTAGACATTAAGAACCGACAAAGCCATTTTCCAACCAATTAACGTAGCCCGCGCCGTGCCGGGGGTGTCTGTTTAGACATCCCCCCTTCAGGTTTATCAAGAATAGCGAAAAAACGCCGGTACGCAGCGCCGCCATTTTTAACACAGCTATGTGGGCATCAATTGCGCACATTATGTAAAAAACAATACCTCGGGTCATCTCAGGTCAGGTCACCAGGCCAGGTCACATGACCCCACCTCCAAAAAGAAACTTGTGGACGTACCACAGTCACAGTTTTTCGATGATCGGTTTTACACTTACAGGATTTCATAAGGTCATATATATCTACAATTTGTTTATCTTTGATTTTGTATATCAGTGACCTATGGTCGGGTCAATTGTGTGACCTCCCCATTATAAGTCAATGGGGAAATATTCAAATGCTTCCTATTCAAAGGATACGCAAGATATCAGTCTAGCTCCTACTGGATCATGCTATTATAGGCCATTCTTGTTGATCAAGGTGCCATTTTTGTTCAGTGACCCATACAGGGTCAGCCGCGGTCATCCGAGGTCACCAACAGTTGTATGTCAATAACTCTTGACATAATGACGATAGAGAAGTGAAATCGACACCAATGTCTTTGTCTCGTCGAGGTACGTCTTCCCATGTGCAACATGACCTACTTGGGTCACCACTTGACCTTGACCTGAGATAAAATATTGAAGTTGACCTAACCTAGTCAACAGCAATATGAGTCGAAGTGCCTTGACGTGAGGAACACGATGGCATTAAAATCATTGGCTTGTCGTTATTAGGTAAAAATATATTCGTAAAAAGCTGTTTTGTAAAAATAGTTTTTTTGACATTTGATGAGCTTTGGAGCCTAAACTATTGAACTGAGTTAAAATCTGATGGAATTTTCTCGATTGCAAGTTTCAATAGCTTTCCAATGCTGTTTTCGGTTTGTTCCTAGCTATCATAGTTCCTGTGATATCTGGGGGTTTCTGGAGCGGAGTCCTAAAACTGGACAATTTGACCTTTGATGACCTCTGGTGACCTCAATATTGGCTTTAGGAAAACAAATATTTGAATAACTTTCAAATGTGCTTATCGAGAGCTTTCGAACGCTCTTCTCTGCGTCTTACTATCCCTTTTAGTTTTCGAGTTGGAGAGGGGGGGTGTCTAACCCCCCCCCCCCCCCCCGGCACGGTGCAGGTGGCGCCGAGCACCGGCACGGCGCGGGTTAACATCACCAATCTCCAAAAAAAACTTACCCTGACTTCAAGAAATATAGCGGAAGTAAGCAGAGATTTAGCAGGGATTCAGTAGGGATTCAGCAGGGATCGACGGCCCCTCAGATCGGGCTGAATTTCACAGAGCATGTAGGGAAAGTCCTGCCCTTTAAAAAAAAAAGTGAAAACACTGGTCATCCCATAGAACGGCCACAATTGCCAAAAAAACTGTATGCCCTCAGGGCATAATCGACGAACATATATAAACAGCGTCGTTAGCGCTAATCTCCTCAGTAAAACCAGATCATAATGCATACCATTCGAAAGCGCTACATTTTCCACCGATAATCAACCCAACATAATGCACCTGGGGCCCTAGAGGCCCAGCTAAGGCCGTTTCGTATTTTGTTGGAGTTAAATGTTGTTTTCCCTTATAAAACGCTAGGAACCCAGTCGTTTTGCATACCATTCAAAAGCGCTCAATTTTCCAAAGCTAATTCAATCATCATAATGCAGCTGTGAGCCCTAGGGGCCCAGCTAGGGCCGTTCCAATTTTTTGGCCCTATTTTTTAGCCAGGCCCGTTTCTATTATTATGAGGCGGCTCTACGATTTCCTTCAAATTTACTCTATCGACTCCTCAGACCAAGAAAAAAATCTGGCTGAAGAAATATACTTGGTCATTTAACCCTCGCCCTACGGGAGCTTTTTCACCTTCGCTTTCTGCTTTTTTCTCTTTTTTATAAATTTAGTCCGAATGTTTTGTGTGGATGGATTTCCGAGGTCAGGACCCACGCTAAGGAGAGCTTGTTGCGCAGGTCCTGACCTCACCACCCGATCGCGCAATCCCTGTTGGCCGGCAGAATTTAGAGACGAAAGTTTTACGTGCCCGACATACCTGGACACGGTCCGCCCCGCTCACTGACGTCACCTGACCTTGAGTGCGACCGCTGCCACCGGCCGCAGGCCATCCCAGTCAGGAGCAAATAGCGAGCGCCGAAGCGACTCGAACCCGGGCTGCCACTACCGGGATAGGTCAGAAGTCCAGCGCTCTCCCACTGAGCTGTACGGGGCGGACTACCGGGACGGGACTGTCAGGCCCGGAGCTACCGGGACTGACAGGCCCGCCCCCCCCCCCCTGTTAACTTCCAAACCAAGCAACTTATAGCAATTCGGTAAGAACCAGCATGTTGCCTGTCATGAGAGAAATCTAACAGTATGCGATTTTTAGGTTTCAGGTCAATGGGTGACCTTCCAGGTCAAGTAAATGACCTCGGATTTACCACGTCCAGAACAGCGATTTTGCTCTTCAGAAAATCTCAAAATTAGAAATTGATAAATGTAAATAAAAGGCATGTTCCTAGACCAGTTTTGTCTCAGAAACACAAAAAAAGTAATTATTTGTTCGTATCTTGTCCAGAAATGTCAAAAAAAAATGACGTCATCAGTTTCTTACACTTAGGAAGCCATCACTCAGTTAATAATGGAGATATTGCTTGGAAATTTGATATGAGTATGGTCCATACTCAGTTCTCTCACATAAATTCCGGTTTTTCTAATATCTTTGAAAATTTTGATTTTGTGGGGATTTTTCCAAAACAAAGATTTTTTTTTTATTTTAGGGGTCAAAAACCCAAAATTGTAAAAATCCGAGATAGCAATTTTTAAGAGAATGCCATTTTGTATCTTTGGTGAATTGAGTTTGCAATTTGCTTTTAAACTCTGTTTTCTAAAAATTTGTTTACCAACATGACGTCATCAAAACATTATTATCTCCCAAAATACTTAACCAATTTCAAATAATTTGTTTTACAGCCTACGTATAATTGTTGTAAACTCAGTACCAAAAATGTCAGCAAGATGCACCGCATGTATCAAAAGTTATTCAAGAAAAACCTCAGGGGGGGCTGTCAGGCCCCGCCCCCGTAGGGCGAGGGTTAAGATTAGGGCCGCTAGGTCCGATTAGGACCCCACTTGAATGGTAAAGGGCCCTTTGCCCAAAAAATATCTAGGAAACCAAGTCAAGTTGAATATCATTCGAAAGCGCTTAATTTTCCGAAGCTAATGCAATAATTATAATGCAGCTAGGGGCTCAACTAGGGCCGTTCCTACTTTTTGGCCCTATGGGGCGGCCCCTACGATTTCCTTCAAATTTACACTATCGACTCCTCAGACCAAGAAAACAAATCTGGCTGAAGAAATGTATCTGGTCATTTAAGATTAGGGCCCCTAGGGCCGATTAGGATACCCCTTATAAGGTAAAGGGGCCTTTGCCCACAAAAATACGTTAGGAAACCCAGTCAAATTGCATATAATTCGAAAGCACTATATTTCGCAAAGCTCATACAATCATCGGAATGCAGCTGGGAGCCCTAGGGGCTCAACTAGGGCCGTTACTAATTGGTTTACCCTTTGGAGCGGCCCCTACGATTTCCTCTAAGTTTATTCTATCGACTCCTCAGACCAAGAAAACAAATCTGGCTGAAGAAATCAACCTGAGGCCAGTTTTACCAAAAAGAAACTGACGTCGGCGATTATTTTTCGGCCGAAAAACTGACGTCGAGTTTCACCAACGCACGAAAAAAATAATCGCCGACCTAAAAATAAACTGACAGATTTACTGACGGCGAGTTTCACCAACAGCCAATGCGGCAAAAACGGTGACCACAATTGCGCCATTATTTGTAGCAAAACAACTGAAAAAAATAGACAGGACCCAGGCGTCAGTTTTTATTTACTATTGCCGTCGGCCGGGTTGTCAAGGTCGTTGCGATTGTCGCGCTGCAGCACTTTCTCGGTTGTGTTTGTTGAGGCTTATAAGTAAGCAGTGTTGGTGATTTTGTACTGAGTCAAGTAAATCATTGGTTTCATTGTCATTGGAAATTAATTGAACATCATTGGAAATTGGTTTCAACTCATCACTCACATCAAGTCATCAACATTGGACGAAGATGGGCAAGAGTTATAACTTTGGATTTCTTCCACAAAACAAATCAGTAAGTAGCTACAATTATCCTTTTCACTTTTCCTCATCATTGACAGGCCTGGCCTTAGTGTTTGAGGCCACCATGAATCTAATGCTGACTTTTACTAAGAGTTAACTTATTGAATTTGCCTCAATCTGAATTTTTTTTTGGGTAGAATTTAGCTTGTTGACAAGAGGCCTCATCAACACATTTAAACTTGGATATTTTGTTTGGAGATAAACTCTGCAGGGCTCAGATCAACCACTAACAGAAACATCCCTTGTTTTGTCTTGTGCCTAACCAAGTTTGTAGTGGAATTAAAACTTATCACAATACTTTCTTGCTAAAAATATGAATACCAGTAAAATTATCATTGACCCATTCCTCCCTTTCACAGAGTGGCTGTTCTCATCAGCATTATCAACTCCCTTCAGAATTTGTAGCTGGAGCCTGGAGCAACTGAAGTCAAAGCTGCATACAATTGAATTAATGCTTGTCCATTTGTTGGGTCTTCAGCTCAGCTTGAAGATTGAAACATATTCAAGAATGTGACTGATGTGATCCTAACATTGGAACTGCAAGACGGCCAGTGTGCCAGAGTAATTGCCGGCCAGACGGCCAGAGTAATTGCATACATAGTGCTTAGGTACCTTATTCAGTGTACATGATCAATAAATGATGCACCCGTCCCTGCTATTCTGCCCTATTGTTATGGCAGCAGAAGTGGTGTGAAAGTTTCAGAATATATTGTGCTAATATCCAATCTACATGCCTACAGCCTACTGCCTAGTCTGTATGATATATTTCAGAACAAGGATGTCAGTAATTATTCAACATAATTTGTAAATAGTCGTTTCCAGAAACAAATATAGATTATGCAATATGCATACCAACAAAAACAGCAATGCTTGGTAATGTTTGAAAAGTATCAAGTCAGATGGCCAACAATCTGTGACATTGTATTACTGAATACTGTTGCTAAATACGCTCTAACTATTTGCTGACATTTAAAGGGAATGTTTCACCTTTGTATTGGTTTTGGACTGAGATAGCCATTATCTTTGGCCGTTATTGAAATGTTGAAAATACTAAGGCCATTTTCCCTGAAACAGCGGTTAAGCAATTCAATTTATAGTTGCAAAATGGGGTCTAGGCCAGTGCCGCCGCTGATTGGCTGACAGCGACTTTTTCTGCCAATCCCACTTTGTCAGCCAATCAGCGCAGTCTATGGCTCAATAATGACGTCATCATCCCAAATTTACGCTTAATTTGTATAAAGTTAAGTGACTTAACAAGACAAAAAATATCATCATCGTTTTCGGCAGCACTTATTCATATTTTTGACTACAACCAGCATATATTTGACAACTTTCAGGAAGATGAAACATTCCCTTTAACCTTGTTCATGACTGTGCATGTGACATTTGATGATCATGAAATAAAATAGTGCTATTCATCCTCAAGAGAAATACAATATAGATAATGTGATTGTGTTTGTTTCCTGAGAGAAAATCTGGTTCTGTGAAGCATAGTAGTTATAAACAACATCAATCATCATCAATGTATTGTCTGTACGTTGACCTTGTTTATCACCATCAATCAATCAACTTGCAGAGAGGTCATGAGCTTGGGATCATCCGTAACTGACATTGTATAGCAGAAAGACATGCTCAAAGAATAAATTGTATTGACTGCATTGAACTATAACCCTTAGGGACTATACAGTATAAACCCTAAAAACACAGATACATTTGCATCACAATCAGCATGACCTTGCATCAAATCCTCCACACCCAGTCTTTGCACAGGCATCCATAGGAAATGGGACCTCACTGAACAAGGCAAGCAAACCCTGTCCATCTTGTAGAAACAGGCCTGCGCACCACCGTCACAGCTTCAAATAGAAGATGTTCCCGCTCTTCAGGCTTGTGCGGAAGCCAGAAATGGTACTGCACCAACGCCATGCCGTGTCACCGTCCATCATGGTGGAGTGTGGAGACTGGAGGATGCAGCATATCCTTAAAGACACAAATGATAACCTCTGTTAGCATTTGTCCAAATCAAATGTTGCAATCATTGAGCAGACTGTCAGCCAGTGTGTGAACTGAAGTTGGTACCTACACATGGCTAAGCTTATAATATTATTCAACCCTAAAACTGTCTGCAATTGGGGTGAAATGATGAAGTACTGGTATTAGTTCAGTAATTCACCTCACCAGTGTATGGTGAATTCTTGAGGTCCCCAGAAGAAGAGTAGTCAACTGACAGTAATATTAAGACACTGAAAAATGGGTTATCATTGAATGTCTACAAGATGGTGTCTGTAGGGCCACAGCGCAGCGAGCGAATGTGAGCAGAGCGTTCTAAATGTGGGTCCCTGCGACCATAATTGCTGTAAAGGGTATGTCAGGTTTGATTATTTATCGTTTTTGGTGATGTCATAGCTTTGGTATTACTGGTACACTTTTCTGTATGTCATAATAATGCTATCTTCTATTAGGGACATTAACACCAACACCATTAACTGGGGAGGTGAATTACTGAACTATTACCAGAGAAATGCAGGTAGGTACTAGGTACTTACATATTTGTTTTGTGGAGGAAATCCAAAGTTCTCTTCTCTTGCACATTCTCCTACACCAATGTTATGTGAGTGATGAGTTGCAACTAATTTCCAATGACAATGAAACCAATTATTTACATGCTTGACCTACTCGGTACAAAATCAACAACACATCACTTATAAGCCTCTACAAACACAATCACCAACACTCCACTGGGTTTACATTTCTTTTACATTTATGTTATAAGCCTTTAAATATTAATTTACTAAGATTTAACATCTTAAATAAACCCAGTTCAAATTCAATGGAGATGTGTGAACAATCTTATCAAAACAATACCGTGTTTCGCTAGCGCCGGCGTTGCCGACAGAGGTATTTTGACCAATCAGACACAGCCATTTCTGCTGCTGAAACTCGTTTTGTCAGCAGATTAGCGTTATATCGTAATCGTATCGTTATTGGTGTGTGACGTCATCAATATCAGCTGTTTGCGTCTATAAAAAATAACAGCCGGCACCGTCAGTTTTTTTTCGTTGGTGAAACTCGGCTCGTCCGCAGTTTTTTTTTAGCGGCGATTATTTTTTTGTCTGCGTGCGGTGATTATTTTTGGGTAAAACTAGCCTCTGGTCATTTAATATTAGGGCCCCCAGTGCCGATTAGGACCCCCTTATCAGGTAAAGGTGCCTTTGCCTAAACAAAACGTTAGGAAACCCAGTCAAGTTGCATATCATTCAAAAGTACTTAATTTCCCAAAGCTAACGCAATCATCGGAATGCAGCTGGGAGTCCTAGGGGCCCAACTAGGGCCGATGCTATTGATTTGGCCTATAGGGAGGCCCCTACGATTTCCTTCAAATTTACACTATCGACTCCTCAGACGACGAAAACAAATCTGGCTGAAGAAATATACCTGACAATGTAAGATTAGGGCCCCTAGGGCTGATTAGGACCCCCCTTATAAGGTAAAGGGGCCCTTGCCCTAAAAAAATGTTAGGAAATCCAGTCAAATTGCATATCATTCGAAAGCACTTGATGTCCAAAGCTAATACAATCATCGGAATGCAGCTGGGAGCCCTAGGGGCTCAACTAAGGCCGTTCATATTTGTTGGGCCCTAAGGGGCGGCCCCTACGATTTCCTTCAAATTTACTCTATCGACTCCTCAGACGAAGAAAACAAATCTGTTTGAAGAAATATACCTGGTCATGTAAGATTAGGGCCTCCTAGGGCCGATTAGGACCCCCTTATAAGGAAAAGGGGCCTTTGCCCAAAACAAAACGTTAAGAAACCCAGTCCAGTTCTATATCATTCGAAAGAACTTAATTTTCCGAAGCTAATGCAATCATTATAATGCAGCTGGGAGCCCTAGGGGCCCAACTAGGGCCGTTCCTACTTTTTGGCCCTATGGGGCGGCCCCTACGAATTCCTTAAAATGTACACTATCACCTCAGACCAAGAAAACAAATCTGGCTAAAGAAATATACCTGGTCATTTAAGATTAGGGCCCCTAGGGCCGATTAGGACCCAGTCAAGTTCCATCTTATTCGAAAGTACTTAATTTTCCGAAACTAATGCAATCATCAGAATGCCGCTGGGAGTCCTAGGAGCCCAACTAGGACCGATTATATTTTTTGGCCCTATGAGGCGGCCCCTATGATTTTCTTTAAATTTATACTCTCGACTCCTCAGACCAAGAAAACAAATCTGGCTGAAGAAATATACCTGGTCATTTAAGATTAGGGCCCCTAGGGCCGATTAGGTCCCCCGTTATAAGGTAAAGGGACCCAAGTCCCAAAAACACGTTAGGAAACCCAGTCAAATTGCATATCATTCGAAAACGCTTAATTTCCAAAGCCAATGCGATCATCAGAATGCAGATGGGGGCCCTAGGGGCCCAGCTAGGGCTGTTCCTATTTGTTGGCCCTATGTTGGATTATGGGGCGGACCCACCGCATTATGATGATTGCATTAGCTTTGGAAAATGAATTGCTTTCGAATGATATGCAATTTGACTGGGTTTCCTAGCATTTGTTTGGGGGGGGAAAGGTCCCCTTACCTTATAAGGGGGTTCTAATCGGCCCTAATGGGCCTAATCGTAAATGACCAGGTATATTTCTTCAGTCAGATTTGTTGTCTGGGTCTGAGAAGTCGATAGAGTAAATTTGAAGGAAATCGTAGGGGCCGCCCAGTAGAGCCAAACAATAGGAACGGCCCTAGTTGGGCCCCTAAGGCCCCCATCTGCATTATGATGATCGCATTGGCTTTGAAAAAATAAGCGCTTTCGAATTATATGCAATTTGACTGGGTTTCCTAACGAGTTTTTGGGACATGGGTCCCTTTACCTTATAACCGGGGACCTAATCGGCCCTAGGGGCCCAAATCTTAAATGACCAGGTCTTTTTCTTCAGCCAGATTTTTGTTTTGTCTGAGAAGTCGATAGAGTAAATTTGAAGGAAATCGTAGGGCCCGCCCATAGGGCCAACAAATAAGAAAGGTCCTAGTTGGGCCTCTAGGGCTCCCAGCTGCATTCTGATGATTGCATTAGCTTTGGAAAATTAAGAGCTTTCGAATGATATGCAACTTGCCTGGGTTTCCTATTTTTTTACAAAGGTTTCTTCTTTACCTTATAGGGGGGGGGGGGGGTCCTAATCGGCCCTAGGAGCCTTAATCTTAAATGACCAGGTACATTTCTTCAGCTAGATTTGTTTTCTTGGTCTGAAGAGTCGATAGTGTAAATTTGAAGGAGATCGTAGGGGCCGCCCCATGGGGCCAAAAATAGGAACGGCCCTAGTTGGGCCCCTAGGACTCCCAGCGGCATTCTGATGATTGCATTAGCTTTGGGAATGTGAGTAATTTCTAATAATATGTAACTTGACTGGGTTTCCTAACGTTTTTTTGGGGGGGAGGGGCCTCTTTACCTTATAAGGGGTCCTGATCGGCCCTAGGGGGCCATAATCTTAAATGACCAGGTATATTTCTTCAGCCAGATTTGTTTTCTTGGCCTGAGGAGTCGATAGAGTACATTTGAAGGAAATCGTAGGGGCCACCCCACCCTATCCAGCTGCATTCTGTTGATTGCATTAGCTTTGGAAAATTACGTGCTTTCGAATGATATGCAACTTGTCTGGGTTTCCCAACGTTTGTGTGGGGTAAAGGCCCCTTTACCATATAACGGGTTCCTATTCGGCCCTAGGGGGCCCTAATATTAACCCGCGCGGCGCTGGGTCTCAATCCGAACGTCCAGTGCTGGGTGGGGGGGGGGTAATTTTTACCCCCCCCCCCCTTGTATCTTCCGAACCAATAATCGCAGCGAGACGCGCAAGGCGGCGATCGAAAGCTCTCAGTGAGAAGAATATAACTCATATCGGTCACATGTTAGGTCACGGTCAGGTCAAGTGTCAAAATTTAAGTATTTGGGTTTTTGGGCTATACTTTCCATCCAAAGCCTTATATTGCAACTATTATCTCACAAAGTGCTCCCAAATGTATAATGCATCTCCTGCATAAATAAAAGTGAAATTGTAAGCAAAGGTCAAAGTCAAGGTCAGGTCACAAAAGGTCACAGGTCTACGAAAGTCATGCGACACATGTTGTATGGGTTATTTTGCACGTAGAATTCGATAGAAGCAGCCATTTTCACAGCCTGACACCATATAATGACCCTCAGGTAAAGGTCAGGTCACAAGAAGGTCAAAATTTGAAATTAATTAATATAAATAAACATTACATGCTTATAGATTAGTTGTGTTTTAGAAATACAGTGGTGACATTTAATTGTCTGTATCTGGTCAGTAAAAGGCAAAAAATGCAATTAAAAAAATGACGTCATGAGTTACTTATTCTTAGAGAGCCATAAGTCAGTCAAAAATAAAGATTTTGCTTTGAAATTTGGTTTTAGCATCGTTCATACTCGGTTCTCTAATACATCTTCCGTTATTTTTTTGCAAATCTTTAAAAAAAACTTTCTGGAAATTCTTCCCCCCAAAAAAAATGTTTTTGCATTTTTGGAGATCGAAAACCCACAATTTCGCAAATCCGAGATAGCCATTTTAAAGACAATGTTACTTCCGTTCTTTTGACGTCTTTTATTTGCAAGTTGTATCAACATGTTATTGTATACGATTTTACAAACATTTAACTTTTTTCACCAAAAATGACATGACATGACGTCACTAAAACGTTATTATCTCCCAAAAATTTCACGAATTTCAATAAAATTTGGAGAGAGATGTAAAATTGATGCACCATAAGGTACTGTAAGTTTCATATTGATATCTGTCATAGTTTTCAAGTTATTGAGAAAATCCGGAGGGGGGGTCAAATTTACCCCCCCCCCCCAGCGCCGCGCGGGTTAAATGACCAGGTATATTTCTTTAGCCAGATTTGTTTTCTTGGTCTGAGGAGTCGATAGAGTAAATTTGAAAGAAATCGTAAGGGTCGTCCCATAGGGCCAACAAATAAGAAAGGCCCTAGTTGGGCCTCTAGGGATCCCAGCTGCATTATAATGATTGCATTAGCTTTGGAAAATTAAGTTCTTTCGAATGATATGCAACTTTACTGGGTTTCCTATCATTTTGGGGGCAAAAGCCTCTATCTTATAAGGGGGTCCTAATCGGCCCTAGTGGCCCTAATCTTAAATGACCACGCAGCAGCATCGACATTGACATATGACAATGCTGCAGCGTCTTCAAAAGAATATTTGCTGCAAATATATTTTTATCGTATGACAAACAGCATGTTTTATAACAAATACAAAAAAACGGAGAAAAATCAATTTAAATAATTAAAAATTGTTTTGAATACCTTAACTTCAACAACCAATTTCAAAGCGCCAAAAAAGTGTATGCATCAACGTCAGATTTTCAGCGTCAATGGTGAAAATCAAGAGAATTTCAAACTCTTTCTGATGGTGCTAGTGGTATTAACCCTATTCCCTGCGGGCGGCCAGAATTACGTTAACCTGGGGGGGGGGGGCAGATTCTCCCCCTCCCCCCCCAGAGATCTTGAGAACCACTCGGTTGATTTCGATGGAGAAAACGCCATTTGATTCGTCATGAAAAGATCTCACTTTTTGCATCCCGAATTTTTTGTTTTGTTCAAAAATGGGGGGCCAGGGGGCAAAAATACGAACATTTTGGGTGTTTTTTCAAGGTCATCCCGGCCATGTGGCTCAACCGATTTTCATGCCCTAAACGTTTTTGAGCTTCAAATGTACTGGTCTTTAATATGTCAAAAGACAAAAAAAAATAATAGGCGTATTCAGGGAATGTAAAATGGGCAGGGGATTTTCTGAAACAAAAATGTGCTGTTCGTGATTGTTTGGGACGACGTTAACGTAAATGTGGGCATTATATGCTGTAATTGGTTAAATTGAATATATTGCTCATAGGCGGATCCAAGAAAAAAAACATGGGGCACCATGCGCGAAACGCTTTTATCATCTAACTAATTTGAAGTTTGACCTAACTTGAGGGTGGGTTTTCGCCTCCCATATTTTTATCCTGAGTGCACCTCTGCCCCAAAAATATGTACAATCCCAGTATCTATGATGCATATTGCATTGAAATTGTTTTGATGCATTTATTGGACTGCAAACCACAAAGGAAGTATGCGCCGCAAAACCGCATTCGTAACACCCTCCCCAAAACAGGAGCCTGGAACCACCTCTGCTGGACCGATTTTTTTCAAAATTTTGACAACACGTGCCATTCAATTTTGGAAACAGTCGCAAAGTTTCAGGACGCTAGGCTTAACGGTTTAGAAGTGGGAAGTGAAAAACCACCGGGAGGGGAAGAATCTGCCCCCGCAGGGGTTAAGTGAATGTTTGAGGTTTCTCGCGAATTTCGCAAAAATCTTCAAGGGGAGCAAACTCGCCTCATAGTTGCCAAAAATAGCAACTTGCGTAGCCATTTTTGGCATATTCTGCTAAAAAAGGCAACGCATGACCAAACCTGCCCCGACTGCTATGCTGTATGCTGTAGAGTGCATTTATATATATATATATATATATATATATATATATATATATATATATATATATATATATATATATATATATATATATATATATATATATATATATATATATGTTTACAGGTATCTATTTGCTATATGGGTCTAGCGGGCCCAACTTTCATTGCACCGGATCTGACTGGGTCCATACTTCAGCTTATCTGACCGGGTCTGGTATGGTTCCTAAAAATGTCAACTTTTGCTACCTCTAGTACTGACTGCGAAAAATAACTTCTTGCGAATACAAAAAAAAATAGTTATTTATTTCCTTGTTCGTTTTTCCTCTATTTTGTATCATCTATTTTGTATCGTAGCAGGAGCCAGGATGGAAAGTGGTGCGTGCATATTTGGAAATGTCGAATAAAAAATCCAGACCCATCATACTTAAGTAGCCATAAGTCAGCCAAATATAAAGATATTGCTTTGAAATTCGGTGTGGATATTGTCTATACTTCGTTCTCCAATATATATTCTGGTTGTTTAATGTGTTTGGAAATTTTGATTTTGTGGATTTTTTATCTCCAAATGTTTTGTTCTCATAAAATAATATCAAATGGCAAATCGTATTAAAAAGCCGGAATATATATTCGAGAACCAAGTATGGAAGATGCCCAAACCAAATTTCAAAGCAATATCTTGAGTGTTGACTGTCTTATGGGTCCCTAAGTATGATGGGTCTGGACTTTGTATTCGACATTTCCAAATATGCGTGGCGCGTCTGGCGCTATTTTCGAGCTGGAGCGATTCCTACAACCAACGTAAGTTAAAAAACGTCGCGTTTTGCCTTTTGGCGCCAAAGCCGTTAGCGTGGAAGAGCGTGCGAGGAACGCATTTCGACAGTATTTGAGGAATTGTGACTGGGACTTGGGTATCGTTGCTTTCCTTTTTCCTGTAAACATGTAGCCAAATAAAATTCACAATTTGTGAAGGTGTAGATATAGTTAATATTTGTAATTGTCAAGGTCATTTTAAATTACTATACCTTGGGATGGCTACTTTAGCCTCGGGTCATATCCAGACTCAAGTAATTTCAGGTACCAATTTTAAATCTGACACTCATTTTGCACCATGCTTAGGTACCTATGCTTGGTTATCCACATGGTTCATGGATGGTTATCCATGCGCCATGCTTAGGTATCCTGGTGCATTTTATGGGTGCTATGAGTAGAGGTTTCAATTTGTTTTGCCTTTCCAACTATTCAAGATCAGACTCAGCATGAACTCAGCTACATAAGTGTTTGAAAGCGACAGAAGAGGTCAAATTGTGTGTGTCTGTTTTTTACGACTGGCGGATCCAGGGGGGGGGGTAATTAGGGGCAAATGCCCCCCACCGGAACTTGGCAGGCATTCAATACAAGGATGTCTCCCGCCCCGCGTGTTCCTGCATTGGCTGTAAGAAGTGATAATTAGAGGAAAATCCACCCCCCCTCGGCCAATGACCTTCGCTATGGGGACCCGACACCCCCCCCCCCCCCCCCCCCCCCGCTCAACGACTTTTCGAGCTGACCATTCGACTCCACCCCCCCCCCCCCCCACCCACCCCCGGTCAACAACTTCTTGCTGATGAAGCGGAGCGAAATGTTAAATTTTAGCCCCCCCCCCCCCCCTAGAGCCCTTCATGGAATTGGAATCCCATGGAACCCATGGAACAGGATAAACATGGGTGGGAATGGGGCCATTTTTGGAAATGTATCGGGTTGGAACAGGTTTGGGACAGACCATATAACTTGTTGGTACCACAAAAAGTGAAATATGCTGAAACGGGAAGAATGGGAGCCCCATCAATTATGAATTCGGATTGGAACGGGTTTGGGTCTGGCTGAATGGGCTGGAACGGGATGGGGGTTGAAAATGTGTCCCATGAAGAGCTCTACCCCAATCCGCCTCCTCCCATTCTCGAACCCTAGATCCGCCAGTGCATTTTTGACGGACTTATTTATGGCTTCTAAAGTTTGGGTAATTCATGACGTTTTTAAGTAAGTTGTGTGGGTTTAAATGACCAGCTACGAACAAATGACTTTTTCACCGCTGTCTTTCTGAGGCAAAACTGGTCCAGTAACATGCCTTCATTATTTATATTGATTCATTTCGAATTTTGACCTTATGTGACATGACCTTGCATAGGCGTAGGAACCGGGGGCTGGGAGGGGGGCATGGCCCCCGCACTTTTCGGCCATTTTTGGGGCTAAAATATTTTATTTTGCTTCGTGAGAAAAGTTTGTGACGGCAAAAGGTTCACCGAGACGAAAACAGTCCAAACCTGCAAAGAAATCTAGTTGGAGTTTGGGTTCTCTCAAAACGAGATCAAAGTTTCACTGCCCCCCCCCCCCCCCCCCACACACACACACACACACTTTTCGTGACGTTCCTACGTCCCTGTGACCTTGACCTTGACCTTTGCCAACAATCTCACTTTAGCTCATGCGGGATGTGTTTCATACCTTTGAGAGCACTTTGGATGATCATAGTTGCAATCGAAGGCCTTTAATGGAAAGTATGGCCCATACACTCAAATACCTCTATTTTGACATTTGACCTGACCGTGACCTGACATGTAACCTCAATTTAAAATTGTTGAGTGTGCTTTACATTTGTCTCATTGAGAGCTTTCGAATGCCGCTTTGTGCGTCTCGCTGTCCTCACTGGTTCGGAAGATAACTGGGGGGCGTGTAACGCCCCCCCCCCCCCACACACACACACACACCCCCACAGTCAATGTCGTTCGGCTGAGACCCCAGTCAATGGCGGGTTAAAGGGACTATCCCACCTTAACATTATATTTGAGTTGATATAGCCATTTTGATGGCTTGGCATTGCCATTAAGTATGGTAGCTGCTAAACAACCACAATGAGCTAATACAAAATATATTCTAGTTTGATTTTGACATCTGTAGAAAATAAGGCCCATGTGTATTTGAATAGGGACTCTAAACCGACAGCGTCGTCTCTTTAGCCAACTGGTAATGATAGTCGACTTATTTTAAGGTCAGCCTTATAATATTTTCGTCTTCATTTCTCGATCTTGTGGTGGTTCGTAATCTAAGCCAATCTAGACACCGGATGGTTCGCTTTTTCTGCGCAATAGATGTCGACAAAAACAATTTGCCATACATTTGGCAACACAAAGGATTTCCCTGTTATAAAAAAAAAATATGACGTCACCAACCCAATTTTCCGCTTAAAACTAAAAGTTGAATATCTTCCAAGATAAAAATTGTGTTTTCGGAAAAAAGTTCACGAACATGTTCAGCAGACCTCGCCTGACATGTAGACATACAATTAAGTGTGATTCGACAACTTTCACAAAGGTGGGACAGTCTCTTTAAGTTCTTGCTGAAAGGATATATAACGAAGGAGGTAAGCGGAAAATAGCATAAGCTACGTGCCTGAAGATCATAATATGACATAACATTAAGGAATTTATATATACCCGCTTTTGAATTGAGTTATCTCCGGGAAAAATGGCAATGGTTAACGGGCCAATAGGTCAGTGGCTTAACGTGTCAACGGGCTAGCGTTTCAAGTCATATCCTGAAAAATGTAATTGGGTTACTGGGTTAACCCTCGCCAGTGCAGGGGGAAGGGTTGATGCCACCCCCCCCCCCCGGGTTTTTCGGGAGTAACTCGCGTAAATATCAACGGATTGCGATGAAACTTTCAGTACCCTACTTGTGAACGATTTGACACATATTCCGAAATTTTAAGTTGTAGGTCACATGACCCTTGACCTTTGCCTGTTTGTCAAGGTCATGTCAGGCGCAACTGGAGTCCCGTAGTATTGATCCTTGTAACTTGTGCAGTTTCATAGTGTTTGTGGTTCAGGAGCATAGGTACAGGTGTTTCCAGGTGACAGTTGTGGTTTCCATTGAGATTGTGACCTCGATTGAACTTTGCAGAGGTCAACCGAGGTCACTGACCTCCGCTGACCTCATATTACTTTTTTGGCTTCTGACAGTATCTAGCACATTTTGTGACGCTGATTTAAAATATGGGATCCATTTTACATAATTATATGTTCCACTGGGGTCATCCATCCCAACAGATCAATCGAGGTCACTGACCTCAAATGACCTGACATGACCTGACATTCCTTTTTTTGGAATTTGGCAGTTTCTAGGACATTTTGTGCCGCTGATTTCAAATTTGGCACCCATTTAGCATAATTATATGCTCATTCGCGATTCTAGCCCGATTAAATTCAATTTATACGCATTTACAATTTGGTTGAATTTTGGGCCATTGGCATGACCTCAGAGGTCACCTAATGACCTAGGAGCTTAACATCGGGTATCAATGGCTTCCTCTCGTGAGAAGCAACACGCTGGTTTTTAATCGAAGCTCTAGCCCAATTAGGGGCGAAACGCTAGGGGGTTGTGCCCCCCCCCCCCCCTGCACGGTCACGCACTGATCGGACGCTGCACGGGCGAGGGTTAAAGGAAATAGTGCACCTTGGGAAAAGTACGTGGAATGATGGAAAAGAGTGTCCTGATTATGGTTCTGGCATTCATTTTTGTGAGAGAACAAAGGAGCAATTTCTTGTGATTTGACAAATATGCATGTTTTTACATGTGACGTCACAAGAATCTTGCGTCACCAAAACGAGTTGTGATGTCATACCGGCAAAAGTCTATCCTTGAATCAGAATATGAACAACACTAACAACCACGTTCGCTGGGTCGCGAGTAGTATTGGTCGCGATTGAAAATGTGTGAATGTTTGCCTTATGGCCTTGTAAGAGTGGAGTTGGATTGGAGGGTGTTGCGTGAACACATACCCATAAATGTGCATGTGCATTGTGCATACATAATTGTGATTTACCTACTCATAAATGTGTTTGTGTGTTCATCGATGTGCAGTGGATGTGCAGTGAATGCAGTGAAGTGTGAACTGCAGTGAATATTGCAGCTACCGGTACGAGCCACCTATTAAAAGGTGCGCCTTTTCAAGATGCGTGCTGGTATTATTTTCAATTGGAAATCCAATGAAAACTGACAAAGTTATGTCCAATAATATGTATAACTTGGTGTCGACGCAAGTAAACATCACCTAAAAACAAACATTGTCAAAATTCAATCGATATATTGCAGATACCGCGACCAGCCACCCATCATAAAATGTGTCTTTTCACGAAGCACCCCTTTTGGTAATTTTCAATTGAAAATCCAATGAAAACTGACAAAGTATTGGCCAATAGTATTTCTAACAAAGCGAGAAGGCAACGTCAACCAAAAACAAGCATTATCAAAAATCAATCGATATATTGCAGGTATCGCGACCAGCCACCCATCAAAAATGCGTCTTTTCACGAAGCATCCTTTTGTAATTTTCAATTGGAAATCGGTTCAAAATTTACCAAATTATTTACTTAAAACCTAGTCACATGATGTTTCAGATTCGTCGTGTTTGCCTTAGACTTAACAGCGGCGATAGGACGCAGTCTAGACAGAATCAGCTTCGTGAAGCGGATTTTGAACCAATGGCTACGCCAGACGAGGAACGAGCTTCCCTTGCAATTCCGTTGCCAAACACATGATACGTTTCGGTGGCGGTCGGTTCAAATAGCAAAAGCGGTAGAAATCACACTAATGACGTATGCGAAACGTCACGAGATTTGTCCATTTAAAATCAAACCAAATAAACCCAACGGTTTTTGCGTTGAAACTCAGCAACCAGGTCGTTTTGGAAGGAAACATTTCAGATTTGGAGATTTCTCAGTACTCCCGACAATCTTGCTATCTCAGTTAAAAACTAATGTTAAAGGTGCACTATTCCGTTTAACTGGTGAGAGGGTCAACCATCCTCTAGTTCTTACTATCTCAAATATGAAAAATATTTACACGGTGTTAGGAAATACAACACAAGCGCACTATATTCTGTCTGGGGAATCACCTATTTAAGAAGTTCTCACCTTCACCGCGACGTTCTCAGGGCGAAGTTTGTCGCCGTCAGTCTTCATGACCGGCTCTGTCCCTGCCGGGCCTGTTTTGACCATACCAGTAACCTGGTGGGGATCTGACCAGACCTGGCCTAGCACGGCGCCAGTACCACCCTGGCGGTGCCACTGCCAGGTCTGACACTGCACCCGACCGACGCTGCCTTAAGTCGGCCTTGGCCTGCGTGCGACTCAGGCCCTGCCTGAGTGTCGATCGGCACCGAATTATACCGTGCAATGTGCAGTTGACGCAAACCCTTTGCAACGGCGAAACGAGCGCTGTTAGAAGCTGGCTGATCTGGCAGACGCCGAAAGAGTGATTTTTGAGGAAGAAAGTAAATATTTGCCAATAAATACAAATTATAGTGGAATATTTGCAACTTCAGTGGCCTTTCTCATCGAGAATTTTCACAATCTTACTACTGTAGTAGAATTGTAGTTTCAAGTTTACTACTTACTACTGCCGCGTGTTTCATAAAGCGTAGTACTTTATATTGTTGTAGGTTAGTAAAAATGGCATGATAGTAATCTGCTACGTGAAAGACAAAACAAGAACTTTATAAATTGCTGTGATATATTGGTACATATGCAACGAAATGCGAAATAGCTTTCTTATATTTTTAAAAGGAAATGTATCATTGTATGAAAACGAAAACAACAAACCTAAAGAACAAACGAAACAATTAAAAATAGCCAAACTTAAAAGGTAGTAGTCAAGAACATTACAAAAGGATATGACCTTGGATTGCTGCACAAATGAAATAAACAGTGTGATGCACCGCGAAGTGAGTTTGCTTTGTTTTCTTGTCGTTTTTTACTTCATTCACTTTCCGATATATTGAATTGCTAAGAACTACTATCTACTATGAAACCTTATACGCTGAAGCGGACAAAGAAGACAGCGCTGTTTAAAGAAATCCGATAGAGGAAGGAGGTGAGCATATTATAAAGCTCAGGCTCCACTGTGCACTTCTGCGTGATGCGTTTTTTTCGATTTATCGTTTTATCGTGTCGCTTTTACATTTTTACACTTTCTAGCTTTTGCACTTTCTAGCTTTTGCGCTTTATCGTTTCTTCAAGCATTAACACATGTTTCACGTGACACACTTCGTTAGGGAACTTCCGAGACGGGTGGATCTGTCAATCGGATTATTACAATATTTTTGTTTCGCCGCGATATTGTGATCCAAGATAAAGTTGTCTTACATGAAACCCGCACTACATTGTAGTTTTTACCTTTTGTCTCACCCTTCCTCAACTATACTGCTTATTTCCCACGCCGGTACCTGTCGCATCAGTGGCCGAGAGGTTATAGGCGCTGATCAAAATGGTATGGTGATCCGAAGATTACTGGTTCGAAGCCCCGTCGGGCGGCTTTTTCGCCGTATCAAATTTTTCTCTAATAAAAGACGAGGCGAAGCACAAACGATGTAATTTCCCAGGAAAAACTTGCATACAAAACGTCAACAATCGTTGTTCCGCTGCGTTCAAAGCTTAATTGAATAGGTATGTATCAATATATGAGCATGGTAAATACCTGTTGTGCGTACGGCAGAGCTCGGTTAGATTCCAACAATCATACGAATATGTAGGTATGCATCGTAAGCGAGTCAAAGCGACTCCACTGATGATTTGCAGTTTGCACGCTGGCTAAACCGCGGGCTTCAATTTGTTCATTCACAAGCAACCTCTTGCCTCTCCGCAGCTCATTGCATGGCTATTAGGGAAACACAGATCACATTTAAATTCCCCAGCTTCCTCTCACTTGTGACTTGAACTCCTAACATTCATGAAATCAAGTTGAAGCCGCTTGAAACACACACAAGTTAAAACCGCTTGACACTGCCACAACGGAACCAACCGCCCGACACACGAAAATATGGCCATCGGAATGTTTTGTTTACATTACGCAACGGCGAGTTCAGAAGCTCAGCTTTCTTTGCAAACGCAAGGTGGCAGGAGTAGTTTAAATACGGCAAGTAGCTTCTTTGCAAATATTCGCCTGAAACAAAGCCACAAATCACTTGAAAGGTGGCATGATGAGCACAGCAAACTTCAAAAGTGCAAAAACTTTCAACTGATCAAACATTTTCTCGTCTTTATCCTTTCTCATTTTTTCGTTTTTACGTGTTGATTAGGCGTTTTCTGGTTACACTTTTGTACTTTTCCGTTTAGATTTGGAGGTTTCCCGTACCGATTACGCACTTTTTCATGTATTCACTTTCTCATTTCGTGCAGTGGAGCCTACACTGTATATTAACATGTTGTTAACATTTTTATGAACGTGAGAAAACGCAAAGTCGACCTGATAAAACGTAAAAGCGAAGCGATAAATTGCAAAAGCGCGCAGTAAGATTCATCATACACATGATTGTGAATTATTTTCCTAATAGGTATTCGTCCGTAGTTTGGTTGTGAAATGTGATAATTTATTTGACATGTAAGTAAAACAATTGATTTGGAATAATTGTCTATTGAGGATAACGAAAATTTTGAAAGACTTTGCGTACCTATAGAGAATGCATATCAAAGTACCCTGATTTTACTATTTTTTCTTCAGATACTGAGACAGTTTTGTTAATCGGCGACCCCCCCCCCCCCCCCCCCCCCCCTGGCACATGGTCAGGATTTTTATCAGGGGGGCACGTCGTTGGTAGAAACAATTTTCGCTCCTCAGACATATGTTGTTGACTGGGGGGAGGGGGGAGGGTAGTCAGAGAATCTAATTTTATCAAGTGTAAATTTATTTTGCATAGGGGGGTGCATGGCCCCGTGCCCCGCCTCCGCAAGTACTTCCACTGATAACGCGATTATTACAACTGCACTTGACCGACTTTCCAGTACATGTTCGGCAATTTTCGAAATGCGGGCGGCAAACAGACAAGAACACGACACTGGACTGCCGTTCTTCATATGGCGAGAAGACTTGCCTAGCATGGCCTAGCATGGCCGCCCCCCCCCCCCTGGATCCACTAATGCTGGCAAATTATTTCTGATAATCGAGTCATGAGATGTGCAACATTTATGTTGATTGAAGAAACCATACATTTTGTTGTGCTTCAAATGGATATATCATAATTACCTGCCTATGATGATAACGTTAAGTAAATAATCTCATTGCCAATATCATGCCAACATTTTCACCAAACATCACTGCTACAGCCGTACAGCGAAAAACTCACCTAAATCATTCAGGCACATCCCACGTCATGTTGATCCGTTCTCTAAATATTCGCCTGTTTCTTTCCTCTCTCTTCTCTCATCTTCCATACCGTTCATGAGTGGTAGGTATAGGGCGAGATAAAGACTGGCTGGTCCATAAGTTTTTACTACGGAAAGGAGCATGTGTTTATTTGGTAGAATAGAATAGAATAGAATATATTTCAAGCCCATCCAGCTATGTGCTGGCTTTTCATGTGCTCGCGTTAATGAAATGGATACATCAGGA
This sequence comes from Chirona hameri, assembly GCA_036785665.1. Classification (NCBI taxonomy): domain Eukaryota; kingdom Metazoa; phylum Arthropoda; class Thecostraca; order Balanomorpha; family Balanidae; genus Chirona; species Chirona hameri. The sequence continues at coordinate 49,430 of JAXIVJ010000973.1, read as the reverse complement.
GGAAACAGCATTCACACACATCGCACACAAAACACATGTAAAAATTTCGCACTATAGCCGCCGTGCCAGACCCAGCTGTTCAGTGATCCTCCTCCGGAACACCGCAGTACTAGTCTCCCTAGTGTCGGACGGCAGGCCGTTGTACGCTCGGGCGGCTCGATAAACAAACCGCCGCCTCCCTGACTCGGTTCTGATGCGAGGCATGGACAGTAGATCATCCTGTCTGGTCGATCTTTGCCTCACACTTTGAACGGTGTGGAAGTGGCGCGCAAGGTCACTCGGCTGTCCCTGAGTCATGATGACTTTAAGTAAACATAGTGTGCGGTACATAACGAGGTCCTGGGCAGGTAACCAGTTTAACTCATGTAATACGTCACGTACGTGATCACACTTGCGCCGTCCTGATACTACTCGCGCACAGAAGTTGAGCAGTTTTTGTATGCGCGTCACTGCTTGTGCGGTACCGTTTCCGTATACAGCGATACCGTAGCGAATCAGTGCAATCACCAGTCCGTTCACTATTGTCGGTAGCACATCATGAGGGATGCAATGCTTCGCGTGGCTGAGACCAATCAACAGTCCAGTGCACTTTGCTGCCAGTTGGTTGATATGAGGTTCGAAAGACAAATACCGATCCATCACTATCCCTAGGTTTTTAACACGCGGTATCTCTTCTACAGTCACACCGTTTACAGAGATGGAAGTTTTTGGGAGGTCCTGGAGCATTTGACGAGTGCCAAAAACGATCAGTTGGGTCTTGCTAGAGTTGACTTTCATTTGATTTTGGGTGAACCACTGGAACAAAGTACACAGGGTCGACTCCATGCGCTGAATGAGATCGGCAATGTCACGTTTATGTCCGGTAACGAGAATTTGCGTATCGTCGGCATACTGGGTGATGCTAACATTGTCATCGATAAACAGGCTAAGGTCGTTGGAGAAGATGTTGTACAAAAGGGGTCCTAGCGATGTGCCCTGATAAACTCCGATTGGGTTTCTAACCGCCTTGGACGAACGCTGGCGTCCATCAGGAGTGCTAAATCTGACATGCTGGTAGTGGTCTGAAAGGTAGCTTGTGAACCAGGAGCTATCTACGCCATAGAGTTCTAGTTTTTGGATCAGTTTTGAGTGGCTGACAACATCGAAGCATTTACTTAAATCTAACAGCACAAGGAGAGAAATTTCGCCGTGATCCATGCCCTGAAGCACCCGGTCTGTGACATTTATCAGTGCTGTCTCGGTAGAGTGGAAGCGTCGGAAGCCGTGTTGTGTGCACGAGAACAGATGGTTTGTATCGAAGTAGGCATACAGCTGCTTGTGGACAATACGTTCTACTATTTTGGCCAAGCAAGGGACGAGTGAGATTGGTCTGAAGTTAGCAGGGTCTCTGATGGAGCCTGATGACTTGTATATGGGCTGAACAACCGCTACTTTCCACGAATCTGGTACAACGCTGGTGGCTAGACTGGTGTTCACAATGCATAAAACGACATGCCAGATAGCACTACAACACTTTTTAAAGAACGCCATGGACAGTCCGTCAGCACCGCACGCTCCACTACTGTTCATTCTGGCCACCGTGTCCTGCAGCTCGGCGCCGGTCACCGGCCGGACAGCGAACCCGTCCGACCCCACCCGAGGTAGGCGGATCGGCAGTTCCGCAGCAGCGGCCGGTTTTCCCGCGGCAACGGCTGCGGCTGTCTTGGTGCCGATCTCCGCGAAGTATCGGTTGAGTGTGTCAGGGTCGATGTCGGGAGTGGTTGTCTGGGCGCTCCTCTTGCTGGCGATGATGGGACGCACGCAGCGGTACATGGAACCTGGGCTATGCGCTGTCTAATGTTGTCTCGTGAGTCGCGCTGAATAGCCGAGCGGGTCAGCCGGTTAAGCTCCTTGTACCGCGCGCGGTCTCCCTGCCGTAGGGCCGCGCGCCGCTCCGCCATGATTCGCCGGGTCCCCTCGGAGACGGGTGGCGGGTGGGGGTTACGAATGCGGACTCTTCGGACCGGGGCCAGCTCGTCCAGTACGGCTGTAAGTTGGTCGATCAAAAAGTCACTCTGCCGCTGCACATTATCAGTGACGAAAACTGGGGACCAGTCCACGCCACCGAGCCGGGCACGGAACCTGTCCATATCAATGGATTTCCAACTACGGGTTTGCACTACAACGGGGGTCGGGCGGCATTTGCGAATGCGCATCAGGGCATGAGTGGAATGATGGTCACTAAAATCACACTGACGCACACCTGCTCGAACCACCATGTCTGCACAGTTGGTAACGATGACGTCGAGCACAGACCCGGAGCCGGGATACGTCGCGTCACTGATGGTCTGTGACAGTGAATACTTCTGGAACAGTCTGGTGAGATGACCGCCGGGCGTGTTCCCAGTGGTCACCCGTAAGTCACAGTTGAGGTCGCCGGCTAAGACGAGAAGACCGCGGTTGTCCGTCAGGACGGTCTAAAAAAATGGTAGTAGAGTTGTAAATATTTTTTTACAATTCTACTACCGTCGGAAAATCAGCTGACCATTATGAAACAGAACGTGCCAATTTGCTTACTAACTAGTAGTAACATAGTAGAGTTGTAAAGTTGTAAAGTCTCGAGTGTAGTAAGTAGTAGTTTTTGGTTTCTGAAACACAATTTTACAACTTTACTACACAATCTTACAACTATACTACAAAATTGTACTACCAAACCTTTATGAGAAAGGCCACAGGTGTGGTGAAACGGACTTAATCTTATCGTAGCATATACTTGTGGCGTTAAAACGATAGGAAATCTTGTCTGAACTGCTTTAAATTCCACCGTTTTATGCGTTAAAAAAATCCAAGTGGGCATGGGGAAAGTTAACGTTACGCTTCGTGCCCTATGCTAATGCGAACATTCGGGCCGACAGGCACAACGAACCACGCTATCGACGCGAAACTTCGGGTACCTTCTGCTACATCAATTTTACGTCTTCCGTGCAAAAATGAAGCAATTTCGTCAAAATTATTTTGAAATATAGCAAATTTAGTGACGTCACTACACCACGAGTTTGACGAAAAAATCAGCTAAAATTTAACAGGCCGTACAAAGCCATTTTCTAAAGCAAAATGTAGTAAAAAGTAAAAGAAAATCGAAATCTCAAAGGCTACAAAATGGCCATCTCGGATTTTGTTTTAAAAAAATGGTGTGTACCCCCGCCCCCTCCCCCCCCCCCCCAAAATGAATAAACCATTTTTTGTTGTGGGAAAATTCCCTCAAATCAAAATTTTCAAAGATTTTCCCAAAACCGGAATATATGTCGGAGACACATATGGACAATACCCAAATCCAATTTCAAACCAATATATTTTTTTTGACTGAATTATGGCTCCTTAAGTATGAGTACTCATGACGTCATATTTTGGATTTTTTCTTTCTTTTAATGACCGCATGAAGACAAATAAATGTAAGCACTGCATTTCTGAGACAAAACTGGTCTAGGAACATGCCTTTTGTATTTATATTTATAAATTTCACATTTTTACCTTCAGTTTTCAGTTTTAAAGTTGCATATCCAATTTTCAGCGCTATTTGACGCTTCGAAATTTAAGAAACTATTACAAACTTGATACCTATCGATAGACAATGCAATAATTTATCATAGTGTCATGTTTTTCTTAAATTGTGGAACGATATTTTCATAAAATGGTCTAAATTTCACTGAAATTCCACATATTTAGTCATTCCACAAAACTCCATGTCTGATTTCCGACGCAAAGTGAGGGTTCGAAATTAAAGTAAATTTAGTCAAAAGTGATGCAGAATTAAATGGATGTTAATGTAGTATCGCGTGGTATCATGGTTTCTTGTAAAGAGGAGCGAATGTACCCATAAAGTGGTCAAATTGAATTAATGATAGCGCGACAGCAAGCCCGTCTGGTCCATCAATTGTTGGTCACAGTCCCGGTCCCAGAATAAGGGAAGATACGACAAAATACATATTTTTTGTTAGATACAGATTTATCCTAATTTTTGTTATGCGGTGGATTATGAACAAGTACTTTGTGTCGCAGGGCCTATTTTAACATGTTAACTGGGGAGCAAATGTCCCCCAGTGAGCCGCTTTGCCCCCCTCCCAGTCAAGCAATGTTGCTCACCCTGATTTCAGTATCTCCATGTCATTTTTCGCTTGATAGGTATTCAATTAAAATAAAATATGCTTACCCATGGTGATAAATGTATACAAATCCAATGCAAATGTCATGATATTCCTACGTTTTAGTATTTTCCAGCCAAAATAAGTATCTTTAAATTATTTCCGGAATATCTTGAATTGCAATATCCTTTGAACAATTGCTCATTAGCGGCAGAGTGGGGGAGATCGGGGGGTTGTTGGATCAGGAACGTCGCCACACAATTTGGAGTGGGTGGGGGCAACTGCTGAGCCGATTGTGTTCAAATTTGGTGTGTGGTTAGGGATCTCTCAGCCGCCACTTTCCCACAAGTCAGGGGTGGGGTGCTTCTGCACGTGCGCACGTGCAGAAGCACCCCACCACGTATTTGTATCTCAGAAACTACTTCCCTGATCGAGTTGAAATTCACCATACATTTCCTTTACGTTCGCTCGTTCATCGCCAACTACGGCGACTTACCGGTTCGGTAAAACAGTTATGGAAGAAAAATGACGAATGACCAACAGGGTGAATATATTTTACCTCGTGGAGGGCACACCATGAACTTACCACATGGATCTTTGCATTGGTGGATCCAGAATTGGTGTTTTTTAGGGGGGGCAAAATTCCAAAAAGTCTCACACAAATCTGATAACGCATCGGATTTGCTTGCTTATGCATTGATAGCTGATTTAAAGCTAACTTTCCTTAGTAAAAGTTGCTTATATTTTCTTCTATATCAGGAAATGTGTCAATCTTGCGCTAATTTCAGGCGGTTGGGGGAGGGGGCAATTGCCCATTTTTCCCAACCCTGGATCCGCCACTGGATCTTTGTATTTTGCAAAAGATGCGGGACTCGGGTGAAAATTGGGCAAATTTAGCCATTTCCTGTGGATTTATATGCATTTGCATGTTTCTCCAATGACGTATAATTGGGAGGTCACAAAATAGACTTCAGCTTGGTTCACCGATATAAAAATCATCCGAAATAGCAGAATTGTAGGTGTTTATGACCTGATTAAATCATGTGAGTATCTAACTGATCGGTCAAACAATGTGGCTGCGGCACGACCTTACATTTTTTGGAGTTGGGATCACTAGACTTGACTTAGTGACGTGACCTGAGGAGACCCGAGGTAAGCAAATGCACAGGATTTGGGCAATTGATAGGCAAGCAGTTGTACCAAAAATGGCGGCGCGAAATGGCGTCGTTTTCAACTATTTCCAAAAAACCTAAGGGAGGGGTATCCGCCCCACTGACGGATCCAAGGGGTGAACATCAGGGACAAATGTCCCCCCCCCCCCCTCAGGAATCTGAGGGGGAGGGGGGGGGGGGCATGCAATACAAGTATCCCCCTGCGCGTTCCCTGCACTGAACGTGAAAAAAAAAATTATCTTAGGAGAAAACTTCATGAAAACCGAAGTTTTTTCTTCTCTCAGGTGATTTAATTTGAAGTTTTTATGTATCCATTGCTTTCAATAATAGACAAAACAACGCACCTGATGCAATTCAAGCTGCCCCAGTGACACGTGCCCCGCTGGGGGGCGGGAGGAGGGGGAAGAATCTGCTCCCTCCCAGATTTTCTCAATAACTTGAAAACTGTGATAGATATCAACGTGAAACTTTTAGTACCTTATACTGCATCAATTATACGTCTTTTTATCAAATTCCAATTAAATTAATGCAGCGTTTTGGAGATAATAACGCTTTAATGGCGTCATGTCATGCCATCTTTGGTGTAAAAAAATAAATGTTTGAAAAATCGTAAAAATATCATGTTTCAAAGCAAATTGCAAATGAAAACGTCGAAAGAAAGAAAATGACATTCTCTTCCAAATGGCTATCTCGGATTTGTGATTTTTGTTTTGTTTTTGACCCCTAATTTGTTTTTCTCTCTCGGAAAAATGGCCACAATTTTTTTTTTGTGAATTCGAAAAGCGAATTTCTTAAGTTCGAATACCAAAATAAGGTGGCCGGCCCAAATCCGCGGAGGGGAAAAATGGGGTACCTTTTTGCCACAAAAAGATGCCCCCAAAAATGGGAATACCTTTTTGCTCCCCCAGTGGTTTTCAATAGGCCCTGTTGTGTTGGCATTTTTAACAAATATCTCCATTTAAACTGTTTAGTTCTCTAGGCATCCGCAGCGTGCCGCTAGCGTCGCTCGACGATCAAATGTCCACCTCTTGCACGTATCGAATAATTTGTGAAGGGGCAGGTTGCAACGTTAGGTTAATATGACATCAGTAACGAATATGTATTAATAGCGTGTACTATCTAATTAAAACAAATTATATGGTGTTTAAATATTGTTATAGCAGCAGCAAATTTTGACTTGCCGGCAAGAGGACCCACCGATGCTGCGAGATATTTGCATACAAGAGGTCACGAGAAGGCAGAGAAGGCACGAGACATGAAAAAAAACAGTTGAATGAAATTGATCGGAATAAGCCAAGGTGTTCGTAATTTACATGGCGTAGGCAAACCTCGAAACGATAACATGTGATATGATGTGATAAGATCAGTAAGATATGTGATACACGAATGTCGCTGGAAAATACAACGATTTGTTTTGAATAAATTTGATATAGTTTCGAATGAAACGCCAATCACTAAACCGTCTCGAGCTGATGGCAGCAGTGACAGCTGTAAAATGTAGTGCTTTGATTGCCGACGCAGTGAAATTTGCAGTGAAATTTGCAGTGAAATTTTGGGGATCAGGCTGCAAGGTCACACAGGAGTTCTTTTGGACAGATATCACAACTGTGCTGCGCTACATTGCAAATAAGAAGACTCGTTTCCATACCTTTGTAGCGAACAGGCTAGCGATTATACACGATGGATCCACCCAAGACCAGTGGATGTTTGTACCAACACCAAGTGAGCTAAATCCAATAGATGACGTTTCAAGAGGTGTATAAAGTAAGAGGTGGCTGAAGGGACCAGATTTCCCGTGGCAATCTAAAGATGAATGGCCAGTGAAACCTGCAGCTCTACTCAAAGTAAATGAGGATGACTCTGAGGTCAAGAAAGTTTTAGTGGGCGCGACTGGCGTGAACGAGGAAAGCTTGGACGGATTTTAAAGATCCAATTCAGAACATGATCGAGCATTACAGCAACAAAGCAAAACTTGTCCGAGTAGTGGCTTGGATTATCAAGGTGAACGAGTTTTTGAGATCACGAGTTGCACATGGGGAGGGGGCTAACTCACAACTATCTTGCTCAGATCTTCTGTCAGCTGAGGAAGAAATCATTAGATCGGTCCAGGCACGTGCATTTCCACAAGAGCTCGCCGAACTGCATGCGGGGAATCACGTTCGTCCTTCATGCGGCATATACAAGCTGGATCCATTTTTGAAAGATGGCATAGTTCGAGTTGGTGGACGGCTACAGAATGCTGATATGGCCTATGACTGTACCAACACCCTATCATCATACCGTCCCATGGGGCATACACGGAGATGCTCGCGCGAGACGTGCATGATAGGTCTGGGCACGCAGGGAGACAGCATGTTCTGCAGCTGAGTTGCGAAATAAATTTTGGATTGTTAGAGGAAACGCTACAGTGAGAAGAATTTTGAAAGCATGTGCGTTCTGCAAGAAGAGATTTTATCCAGTTGAAGTTCAGAAGTGCGCAAACTTGCCAGAGGACCGAGTGACAGCTTTGGAGAAGGCATTTACTAGAACGGGTGTGGATTATTTCGGCCCGTTTTACGTGCCACATGGACGCGGGCAAACTAAACGTTACGGAGTTATATTCACCTGCTTGTCGGTACGAGCCGTACATATTGAAGTAGCTGATGACTTGTCTACCGATTCATTTATTTGCGCCCTGAAAAGATTCGTATGTAGAAGGGGCCATGTGAAGATTTTACGGTCTGCCCGAGCTACGAATTTTGTAGGAGCGAACAATGAACTGAAAATGGAACTGCAAACCCAAGACGAAAATGAAGATTGGATGCACTACAAGACGTTGGCAATGGGAATTGACTGGATGTACAACGTGGCAGGAGCGTCTCACCATGGGGGTGCCTGGGAGAGACAAATCAGGACAATTCGAAGACTCCTCGATCCTATGATAACCTCTGCGTCGATCAAAGATGAGACATTGCGGACATTCATGTGTGAAGTCGAGGCTACCATAAACAGCAGACCGCTGGCCCCAGTTTCCACTGACCCATGTGACACTGAGCCACTTCCCCCAACCACATTTTGCTCGCTGGTACTGGGTGTGATTTAGTCCCTACAAATTTGTTTGACAGACCAGACAGTGACAGTCGCAAACGCTGGAAGCAGGCGGCCTATTACGCCAATATGTTTTGGAAACGCTGGCGAGCGGAGTATCTGTAATTACTTCAGGAGAGGTCACGTGAGTTAGCACCGAGTAGACCGAATGCAGACGTGGGTGATGCAGTAGTGGTGGTAGATGATGGTGTTCCTCGAGGTCAGTGGTGAAACACGGCGCTACTAAGGGTGAAACACGGCGCTGATGGATTAGTCCGTTCTGTTTTTTTTTCAAATACATTTTGTCCGAATGTTTTGTATGGATGGATTTCCGAGGTCAGGACCCGCGCTAATCAGAGCTTGTTGCGCAGGTCCTGACCTCACCACCCGATCGCGCAATTCCTGTTGACCGGCAGAATTTAGAGACGAAAGTTTTACGTGCCCGACATACCTGGACACGGTCCGCCCCGCCCACTGACGTCACCTGACCTTGAGTGCGGCCGCTGCCACCGGCCGCAGGCCATCCCAGTCAGGAGCAAATAGCGAGCGCCGAAGCGACTCGAACCCGGGCTGCCACTACCGGGATAGGTCAGAAGTCCAGCGCTCTCCCACTGAGCTACAGGGGCGGACAAACAAACTGTTGAACTGCAAGTCCGGGGCACAACTCTGCAGCGCCCAATAACGAAGCTTGTGAAGCTCTAACGAACCTTGTGAAGCTCTAAGGCAAGATGGAGTTGAAACGTCAAGGCCGAAGGTTCCAAGGGGAGGGTGTTAGAGCAGCAGCAAATTTTTACTTGCCGGCAAGAGGTCCTGTGGTGCTTCATCACTTTATTGCAGCTCTTTAGCATTCCGTATTTCCGCAACTTTATTTGTTTACAATTCGTCAGTTCTACCAGAGTAAATCTAGAGAATTCTATACCGTGAATAATTAGGTAACGTTTTATGTTTATTGCTAATGTGATTCATCTGCGGTTTGCTTTCCGTCTTTGTATTTCTCGTATAACTTATTTAGCTTAATCTGTCCGCCATCTGTAGAGTAACTCGCGACTTTTATGTATATCTGTAAACAGAAGTGTTTTCGTACCCGGCAACGCGCGTAACTTTCTCTTGTTTTCCGCCTCTGGTCGCGACCTGACGTTGCTCTGTTTGCTCGTTGTCTTCTCGGCGCCATGTTTCCCGCCCGAGTCGCTCATCTGATAGTCGTCCGACTGCTCGGGTTGGCACTCGGCAGTCATTCGGTGTCATTTTCTCGTCTCCTCTTGTCGGTTCATTTTGTTTCGTTTGTCTGCAGATTGTTTGCCCAAATAAATTGTGGGCGTGAGTCGACTTGGTTCCCCCCCCCCCCCCCCATCGCCCCACATAGCATGACATACCACGCCTCCGGGTTGCAGCCCCAACATTTGGGGACCCGACGTGATCTGTTTCCTGATATAATAGTATCTGACGTGGTCGTTTTCTGACAATCTTTCTTCTAACGTGATATCGTTTTGAACACACTACCTTTGACATGTCATGCTATGCTTTGTACTGACCCTCGCAATCCAGCGCAAGCGTGTCTCCCTCTGCTCCGTCCGGAGCGGAGTGCGTGCTTCCTCCGTTTTGCTGCGGTCTCCGCTCTCGCTCTGCTGTGACTCGCTAAAGGCACTCAGCAATAACGGTAGTTAAAACGTCCTGCCCTGTTCCTCTCAGCTGAGTGACTGAGTGAGTGAGTAAGTGAGTGAGTTAGTTGCCTGACTCCAGCTTTGTACACAGCAGCCATGCCTGATGAACCCCGCGCTGCTGGGATGGCCCCTGACGTTGAAAGTGTACATCATGTCAGTATCTAACCCCCTGCCTTCATGGAATCTGCTGTCCAGGGCTGGTTTGCAGTTATGGACGCACAATTTGACATTGCCAGAATCACTTCCGACGAGACAAAGTTCTATCATGTGTTGTCAGCTCTCCCGCCTGATACCTGATCGATACTGATCGTTGACTGTGGTGCACAGGTCCTCCAAGATGCCGCGATGTCCCTCTCCGTTCCTGGAGTGCCGGGAGTGTCTGAACCTGCTGTCAACCTGGTGGTCAACGATCTCTCTGTTCTTCCCGAGTCTGTACAACCTATCCTGCAAGAGCACCCTTCCGTTCTGGAACCTTGCCAGCTGGGTAGCATGTTCAGTGACTCGCCCATCACTTCCACCCACAGCATCAACACTAGCAACAGCCCGACGACATTCGCTAGTCCGCGGCGGCTGTCACCGGACAAATTTCAGGCCGCCAAGCAGTCGTTTGACGTCTTGTTGAAGACAGGCGGCATTCGCCCTTCCAGGTCCCGTGTGCATCTCCAATTCACATGGTTCCCAAGCGTAACCCCGGTGAGTGGAGACTGACTGGTGACTACCGCGCCCTGAACGCCGTATCCAAACCAGATCGTTACCCATTGCCCCACATCCAGAGTCTTTCCACCAAGCTGCATAACATGACATGTTTCAGCAAGGTGGACCTGCTGCGAGCGTACCACCAAATCCCGATGAGCCCAGCTGATGTTGAGAAAACTGCCAACACCACGCCCTTCGGACTGTTTGAGCACGTGTTCATGCCCCTTGGTCTGCGCAACTCTGGCGCTACCTTCCAGCGTGTGATGGATGGGATTTTCCGGGACGTTCTGTGTGTGTTTGTGTACCTGGATGACATTCTGGTGTTTTCCGAGAACGAGACTCAGCACGTCGCTGATCTGCGTCTGGTGTTCGGCAAGTTGGCTGAGCACAAACTCTGGATCTCCCTCGACAAGTGTGAGTTCCTGCAGCGCACTTTCGTGTTCCTCGGGCACCAGGTGTCCGAGAGCGGGCTCAGCCCTCCCCAGGCCAGAGTAGCCGAGATTCTCGACCTGCCCAGACCCCCTGACTCAGTGGCTCTGCTCAGATATATCGGACTCATTGGTTTCTACCGGCGAATGATTGCCAGATTTGCAGACGTTGTGTACCCTCTCACTGAGCTGATTCGTTTGCACCCGAGGAGTAAGGAGCTGCCATTGGGCGAGCATCAGTCTCGCGCCTTCAGCGACAGTGAGGTGACGTTGGCCGGAGCGTGTCCTCTGCCGCATCCACTACCCCAGTACCATGGGTATGAGTTGGTGACTGATGCCTTGCAGGTCGCAGTCGGAGCCGTCCTCCATCAGATCGTCGACGGAGAGTCGGTTCCTGTTGGGTTTTTCTCCCGGAAGCTGAGTCAGCCCCAGAAGCGCTACGCGGCCTACGACATGGAACTCCTCGCAGCGTATCTGGCCACTTTGTGCTTCCGTGACGCCATCGAGGGTCGGCGATTCACGCTCCTCATGGACCACAAACCCCTCGTGAGTGCTTTCTGCAGTCCGCACGTGGCGAAGTCTGATCGCCATCAGCGTCTTTGGTCAGGGATCACTGAGTATGTCATGGATGTGAGGTTCATCCGTGGCCGTGATAATATTGTCGCCGATTGCCTCGCCTATGCTGTATCTTTCGACTCATGTGACTTTCGCTTCATCGCTGATCACCAGGGTCAGGATGAGGAGACCTCCCGTCTGCGAGACTGTGTCGAGCCTGTGTCCCTCGCAGATGGCATTTCGGTTCTCTGTGACATGAACAACCCTCAGCCGCGGCCGTTCGTTCCTGAGGCGTGTCGTCATTCTGTCTTCGACAGGTTTCACAACCTGTCTCACCCCGGTCGTAAAGCCACAGCTCGTTTGTTGACTTCCCGCAACTATTGGCCTTCTATGCGCAGGGATATACAGCGATTGGTACGTGATTGTCTCTCTTGCCATGAGGCAAAAGTTCACCACCACACGAAGTCCGCCCCGAGCTTTTTCGACGTGCCGTCCGCGCGGTTCGAAACCGTGCACATCGACATCGTGGGACCCCTCTCTCCGTCTGTGCATCATGGCCAACCTTTCACCTCTCCATATCGTTATTTGCCGACTTGTATCGATCGTGCCAATCGCTGGGTGGAGGCCACGCCCTTAGTTAGCATCACTGCAGAGAGTATTTCCTCAGCGTTTTTGGAGACGTGGGTCTCGAGATTTGGAGTTCCCCTGTATGTGGTCACTGACAGAGGTGCACAGTTCGAGGCGGAATTGTTTGAACATTTGTCTGAGATGATCGGGTTCCATCGTTTACGTACCACAGTCTATCACCCTACTTGTAATGGTATGATCGAGAGGCAGCATCGTACTCTCAAGGCAGACATCCGTTCTCGCAAACAGGAGTGGCTGCGCGCACTGCCTGTGGTGCTGCTTGGGATACGAGCCATCCGTAATGAGTCTCGTTTTTCTGCATTTACAGCAGTAACGGGGACGCAGTTACTGTTCCCCAGATGTTCTGTTTCACAGACGAGTGTTCCTGTGGGCAAGAAGTTCATCCGCGAGCTGGAAAACACATGTCCGAGATCGATTTCGTTTCATTATCGCGCGGCCATCATCATGCTAGTGTGCCACCAACTTACGTTCCAGCAGACCTGGCGTCTTGTTCTCATGTGTGGGTGCGCGTAGACCACGCGCGCCACTCACTGGAGGCTCCTTACCGTGGGCCTCTTTAGGTCGTTCGGCGGTCCCCGAAGATTTTCGATCTGGAGCTCCCTTCGGGTGCCCACGATACTGGCAGTGTTGACCGCCTCGAACCTGTGCATGTGCCCGTACCTCCCTCTGATCAGGTGTCTGGGGGAGCGCCGCCTCTTGCAACCTCTGTGTCGCGACCCGAGGAGGAGCAGGCGTGCCGGACGCCCCCGCCGGAGTCGCGTGGGTCTCCGGACACCGGAGCGCCCGCGACGCCGGGGCTGACCCCTGGCGTCGACCGGCGGCCGCCCTCTAGCGGTCTGCTGCCGCAGTCTCGCGGCCCGCCGCCGCCACTGCCGCTCTCTCGCGGCGGCCCGTCGACGCCGACGCCGCTGCCGCCCTCTCGCGGCCGGCCTGCCTCCGCCGCTGCCGCCTCGTGGCGGTCCGCCTCCGCCGCTGCCGCCTCGCGGTGGTCCGCCTCCGCCGCTCTGACGCCGCCGCTGCGCGTTGGCCCGCTGCTGCCGCCGTCCCGTGGTGGACCGCGGCAGACTGACGGTGACCCGACGGTGCCAGTAGACAGTGATACGACAGTGAACGATGAGCGGACAGTGAACGGTGAACGTGAGATAGACTCTGCTCGGACAATGGACACTGCCCCCAGTGGGAGTGATGGTCCGCGGAGTGCTGCCGTGCCGGGGCAGTCTCCGATAGTGCGATCGCGCCATGGCCGGACCGTTCGGTTCCGACGTCTGCCAGAATTTGTGTACTATTAACGTTTTGTGGTCATATTTTTTCTTCTTCTTAATCATGTTCGCTCCGCTCTGGGATGGGAAGTCATGTGCTGCGTCATCACTTTATTGCAGCTCTTTAGCATTCCGTATTTGCGCAACTTGATTTGTTTACAATGCGTAAGTTCTACCAGAGTAAATCTAGAGAATTTTATAACGTGAATAATTAGGTAACTTGTATGCTTATTGCTAATGTGATTCATCTGCGGTTTGCTTTCCGTCTTTGTATTTCTCATATGACTTATTTAACTTAAAGGGAGTGTGCCTACTGTTGTGAATGTGAATGTGAAATGTGAAGAAAGAAAATCCACACGGTAAGTAGCTATTGGTTTGGTTGTTGGATGTGATTAAATTCACATCAGCGCCCCTTTAGTTGAATTTTCACTTATATTGTTTTTTGCTTATTTTTTGTTTCGATATCTATAAAACGATCGCCACTATAGTGATGTTATGTAAAACGGCGCACATAAGACAATACAATTACGGTCACATCATGCAAGATAGAGAGACAAGTTTTGCACAGCATGTTCCTGCCACTGTGAACTTTATTATGTGCAAGTTTCGCAGCTCTAAATTTATATCTTTCTTGAAAAATGGCCATCGGCTATCATCGAAACGGCCATCGTCGAAAAGCATGATGGCTGTCCAGGTTCTGTTCGGCTGATGCTATCAGCGCGCACGAGCTGTTTTGTCGAATTGCTATTGGCCGGCGCTCATAATATGCTAGCAGTTTAATCGATAGTTGCTGTGCTTCTAGTAGCGGAAGCCCTCTGGAGTCTACCCGATAACTTTTTGCACCCAGCAAGTTCCTGGAGTCTTTGGAATATTTTAGCAACTAGGGTGAATCTGGAGAAATGAAGTCATAGGTCAATTCAGAAAATTATGGTCTATAGACCAGTGTCAATAACCCCAAATAATCGATGTGAGTAGGCACATTCCCTTTAATCTGTCCGCAATCTGTAGAGTAACTCGCGACTTTTATGTATATCTGTAAACAGAAGTGTTTGCCCGGCAACGCGCGTAACTTTCTCTTGCTTCCCGCCTCTGGTCGCGACCTGACGTTGCTCTGTTTCCGATTTATTCAGTTACTTGGTTTGTAATCCGTCATACATCATAGCCTCATCATATTATCACATTATATAGCTGTTACCTGTTTAAAGATTAGTCTACCTTCAGGTTCTTATTATGTAGTCCCGATCGCCTGATCGGTTTGCTCGTTGTCTTCTCGGCGCCATGTTCCCTGCCCGAGTCGCTCATCTGATAGTCGTCTGACTGCTCGGGTTGGCATTCGGCAGTCATTCGGTGTCATTTTCTCGTCTCCTCTTGTCGGTTCATTCTGTTTCGTTTGTTTGCAGATTGTTTGCCCAAATACATTGTGGGCGTGAGTCGACTTGGTTTCTCCCCCCAGTGCCCCACACTACCTCCGGGTTGCAGCCCCACAGTCCCACCGATGCTGCGAGAGATTTGCCTACAAGAGGTCACGAAAAGGCAGAAAAGGCACGAGACATGACAACAACAAAAACAATTGAACGAAATTCGCCAAGGTGTTCGTAATTTAGATGGCGTAGGCAAACCTTGAAACGATAACATGTGATATGATGTGATAAGATCAGTAAGATATGTGATAAATTAGAATGTCGCTGGAAGATACGATTTGTTTTTTAATAAATTTGATATCGTATCGAATGAAACGCCAATCAGATGCCTGTCGGCACTAACAAATATAATATACTGGGGAATATAATTTATATATAATACAGTGACCAATACATTTTTCTTCTTCTCTCAATATGAGTACGTTTTTGCCATTCATTGTATATACTGTTATGCAGGTGATTTTACCATGGTACGCAGGGAGAGTGGTACCGGCGCCGCTAGCTCAGTCCGGTAGAGCGTGGGACTCACAATCCCAGGGTCTTGGGCTCGCGGTCGGCTTGGTGCTGAGCTTTTGTAGCGCGACAGTTTGGTACCGCGGACTCGCGTGTGCCGAGTGTATCGCGCTGTGATTGGTTGCTGTGATCCGCGGCACGTGACCTGAGGCGAGGTCAGGTGGACTGAGGCGGTGCCCGGGACGAGCGGTCAGTTGGCGGACGGCGACGCTCGGGGTAGGATGCGTCCGGCACGGTGCTGCTGGTGCGGGGAGTGGAGCCGGCTGTGTCAGCCGAATGGTGGGGGGTGGTGGGTGACACGGTGCTGCTGGTGCGGGGAGTGGAGCCGGCTGTGTCAGCCGAATGGTGATGGCTGGTGGCCGACACGGTGCTGCTGGTACGGGGAGTGGAGCCGGCTGTGTCAGCCGAATGGTGGGGGTGGTGGGTGACACGGTGCTGCTGGTGCGGTGAGTGGAGCCGGCTGTGTCAGCCGGCTGGTAGAGCTGATGGGTGACACGGTGCTGCTGGTACGGGGGGTGGAGCCGGCTGTGTCAGCCGGCTGGTAGGGCTGGTGGGTGACACGGTGCTGCTGGTGCGGGGAGTGGAGCCGGCTGTGTCAGCCGAATGGTGGGGGGTGGTGGGTGACACGGTGCTGCTGGTGCGGGGAGTGGAGCCGGCTGTGTCAGCCGAATGGTGGGGGTGGTGGGTGACACGGTGCTGCTGGTGCGGGGGGGGGGTGGAGCCGGCTGTGTCAGCCGGCTGGTAGGGCTGGTGGGTGACACAGTGCTGCTGGTGTGGGGAGTGGAGCCGGCTGTGTCAGCCGAATGGTGGGGGCTGGTGGCCGACACGGTGCCGCTGGTGCGGGGAGTGGAGCCGGCTGTGTCAGCCGAATGGTGGGGGGGGGGGGGTGGTGGCCGACACGGTGCTGCTGGTGCGGGGAGTGGAGCCGGCTGTGTCAGCCGAATGGTGGGGGGTGGTGGCCGACACGGTGCTGCTGGTGTGGGGAGTGGAGCCGGCTGTGTCAGCCGAATGGTGGGGGCTGGTGGGTGACACGGTGCTGCTGGTGCGGGGAGTGGAGCCGGCTGTGTCAGCCGAATGGTGGGGGCTGGTGGGTGACACGGTGCTGCTGGTGCGGGGAGTGGAGCCGGCTGTGTCAGCCGAATGGTGGGGGCTGGTGGGTGTCACGGTGCTGCTGGTGCGGGGAGTGGAGCCGGCTGTGTCAGCCAAATGGTGGGGGCTGGTGGGTGTCACGGTGCTGCTGGTGCGGGGAGTGGAGCCGGCTGTGTCAGCCGAATGGTGGAGGCTGGTGGCCGACACGGTGCTGCTGGTGCGGAGAGTGGAGCCGGCTGTGTCAGCCGAATGGTGGGGGGTGGTGGCCGACACGGTGCTGCTGGTACGGAGAGTGGAGCCGGCTGTGGCAGCCGAATGGTGGGAGCTGGTGGGTTCCCCTAATGTTCTGTACGTCCCGGTGATTTCCTCCCTGCCCTCAATCCGCCGCATGGCAGCGCGGCCTCGGGTGAACTCTGAGCAACGTTGCCGGGCATATCCGTGTGTCCTCCCGTCGTCTCCGTGTCGTGCTGCCTCTGGTGAACTCTGATCCGCGCGGCACGGGGAGGCCGGTGTCCTGCCGTCGTCTCCGTGTCGTGCTGCCTCTGGTGAACTCTGAGCAGCGTTGCCGGGCGTATCCGTGTGTCCTCCCGTCGTCTCCGTGTCGTGCGGCCTCGGGTGAACTCTGATCCGCACGGCACGGGGAGGCCGGTGTCCTGCCGTCGTCTCCGTGTCGTGCTGCCTCTGGTGAACTCTGAGCAGCGTTGCCGAGCGTATCCGTGTGTCCTCCCGTCGTCTCCGTGGCGTGCGGCCTCGGGTGAACTCTGATCCGCGCGGCATGGGGAGGCCGGTGTCCTGCCGTCGTCTCCGTGTCGTGCTGCCTCTGGTGAACTCTGAGCAGCGTTGCCGGGCGTATCCGTGTATCCTCCCGTCGCCTCCGTGTCGTGCGGCCTCGGGTGAACTCTGATCCGCGCGGCACGGGAGGCCGGTGTCCTGCCGTCGTCTCCGTGTCGTGCCGCCTCGGGTGAACTCTGATCCGCGCGGCACGGAGAGGCCGGTGTCCTGCCGTCGTCTCCGTGTCGTGCCGCCTCGGGTGAACTCTGATCCGCACGGCACGGGGAGGCCGGTGTCCTGCCGTCGTCTCCGTGTCGTGCGGCCTCGGGTGAACTCTGGTCCGTGCGGCACGGGGAGGCCGGTGTCCTCCCGTCGTCTCCGTATCGTGCGACCTCGGGTGAACTCTGATCCGCGCGGCACGGGGAGGCCGGTGTCCTCCCGTCGTCTCCGTGTCGTGCGACCTCGGGTGAACTCTGATCCGCGCGGCACGGGAGGCGGGTGTCCTGCCGTCGTCTCCGTGTCGTGCGGCCTCGGGTGAACTCTGATCCGTGCGGCACGGGGAGGCCGGTGTCCTCCCGTCGTCTCCGTGTCGTGCGACCTCGGGTGAACTCTGATCCGCGCGGCACGGGAGGCGGGTGTCCGAGAGGCTGCTCGGCGGCTAGTTGTGCCTCGGGTGAACTCCGAGCACTGCTGCCGTGCCGACTGGACCTGTCATCCAGTTAGGCACTCATTAGGAGCCCGTACTGTGGCCTGGTCGGCAGTGGTGCCTCGGGTGTTCTCCGAGTGGCGCTTCCACGCCGTTCTCGCCTCCCCTGAGGGCACATTGTATCGGTGACTGGGACCATATAGGAGTTTCGGAGACATCTGTGTTATTCGTACGGACCGGCGGCGGACGAGACGGTTGGCATTGAGGTTTCACAACAATACGTTACCGTAGATGCAACCTGCCCCGGTAGCGGGGCTAAATGCATCACTTGCAGAGCTGTCTTCAAATTGTCTCTGTACCTATTTATATTTATTTACAATAAGAATGAATATGTATTTTGGTAGGGAAAATAAAAACTCTTTCTACAGAAGTGTCCGATTTCAAATATCTTCCACGAGACTACGGCTATAGGAAGGTAGGTAAATGTGAATATAGATGCATTCAGCCCCGGTCTCCCTATATCAAAATAGGCTTGAAATGGATGCGAATATATATGAATTAATTCGTTCATACCAAATTTGAACCGAGCCGAAAAGATCGCGTTGCAGTCACGAGGGTCGAAATTAAGAGGACAAGTTGCGTCCCCAAACTTTCCGGATTTTAAATTAGTCGATCAATCAATCGATCAATCATTCAGTGTATTAAAAAACCATCCACGTAGTGACTATTACGGCCTTACGTCAATTACAAAAGCACATATAAGAGTTACACTTGGGTACATACAACTATACACCGAACAGACAGAGCGATGATGGAAAACACACTTCATAAAAGTATACTTTAAAATTAAAGTGATCAAAACAGAACTCTCCATAAAAGTATACAAAGAAATATAGGTACACTAAAAGACAAAGTGATAAAAAAACACTGTATACGGGTTTACACCAAAATGACTAGGATGAGAGATGAGAGTAAAAGAGAAAACACACAAAAAAAGAATGTGGTGAAGGAAATAGTTACTAAATAAAACCATACACAGGAAAGGAAAATAAATAAATAAAATGACGATAAAATCAAATATACACTAAAAACGGACAGCGTGCGTCTGGTAAGATCACAGTCACTGGGCATCGATCACAGTCGTGTTGGTCAGCATGGTTCGAAATACGCGTACTGTTGCGGCATCGCATCGGAGTCCTATGAGTACCGCATGGAAAGACGCGCCAAAAAACTGGGAGGTGAATTTAGGGAGGATATTATAAGAAAATGGGAGAGAAAGTTAGCAAAGACTAAATAAACTAACACGGGACCTGAGGCCTGTTCGGCATCTAATAATAGTCGACTGCGCATGCGCAGTAAGGCGCACTGAGCCTGGGCGGAGGCTAACTGTCGAATGACGTCAGAAGCTATGACGCCATCTCCCGTCATGCTCCTCAGAATGTCTAAGCCAAAAATCTATGGATGTGCCCGATTTTGGAATACAGTTTCGACGATATTGGCCCCGGCGACAAGATAAGCGGGCAAATATCGCGGGAACTGGTGGATTTTGAGAGGATGAAGATGAAGCAACTCACCTCATCGGCTGATGATCACGATCTTCGTTGACGTGATTCATGGCAACGTCATCATCGCTACTTTCTTGGTCTTCCATGAAAGCATTGTTGATTAAATCAAACTTCAAAGAATTGAGAAATCCTTCTTCGCTTACCTTTTATCCCGATCACAATTTATAAATCAATTATCATAAACAATTCAAAGGCACGTATTGCAGGCGTCACAACAGGATTGCAAGATAGCTATAATAAACCAGTAAGGCGCCGTAGTTGGCGATGAACGAGCGAGCGCGAAATAAATGTATGGTGAATTTCAACCCGATCAGGCAAGTAGTTCCTGAGATACAAAAAAGGTGCGCACGTGAGCACATGCAGAGGCACCCCACCCCTGACTTGTGGGTAGGCGGCGGCGGAGGGGTCCCTAACCACACACCAAATTTAAACACAATCGGCTCAGCCGTTCCTGAGATATAGAATTGGGGTGTGCGCGTGCGCACGTGCCCCATTCCTAAACTTGTGGGAAACTGGCGGTTGAGAGGTCCCTAACCACACACCAAATTTGAACACAATCGGCTCAGCCATTCCTGAAATATAGAATAGGGGTGAGTACCACCCCTGACTTGTGGAAAGGCAACGGCTGAGAGGTCCCTAACCACACACCAAATTAGAACGCAATCGGTTCAGCCGTTACTGAGATATAAAATAGGGATGTGCACGGTGCACGTGCAGAGGCATTCCACCCCTGACTTGTGGAAAATTGGCGTCTGAAGGGTCCCTAACCACACACCAAATTTGCACACAATCGGCTCAGCCGTTGCAGAGTTTTTGCGAGAAAACTCTTTTCAACACCCCTCACGCGGCACGCGCCACGCGCAGTGGTAGTCACCCAAATGAGTCGACATTGGTCTCGAACAGGGTAGGTTGGATGGGGCTGTTCAGCAAAGAAGTCAGCTTGTCAATCGGACGTGTGGTTGCAGAGATATGAGCCTCTCAAAAACGTCGCCACGGGTCGGGCCGGGCCGGGCCGGGCCGGGCCGGGCCGGGCCGCTCATATTCAGATTTGTCCCATATACCAGTAAGGCGCCATAGTTGGCGATGAACGAGCGAGCGTGAAGGAAATGTATGGCGAATTTCAACTCGATCAGGCAAGTAGTTTCTGAAATACAAAAACGTGCACACGTGCACACGTGCCTACGTGCACAGGCACCCACCCTTGACTTGTGGGAAGGCGGCGGCTGAGGGGTCCCTAACCACACACCAAATTTGCACACAATCGGCCCAGCCGTTGCAGAGTTTTTGCGATAAAACACTTTTCAACACCCCTCACGCGGCACGCGCCACGCGCAGTGGTAGTCACCCATGTGAGTCAACATTGGTCTCAAACAGGGCAGGGTGGATGGGGCTACTCGGCAAAGAAGTCCGCTTGTCAATCGGACTTGCGGTTGCATAGATATAAGCTTCTCAAAAGCGTCGCCACGGGTCGGGCCGGGCCGGGCCGGGCCGGGCCGGGCCGCTCATATTCCTATTTTTCCCATATACCACGGAAGGACGAGCGAGCGCTTCGCGCTCACTCGTACAAACAGAAACTTATGGAAAGGCTGCTGCAATTTTGTATAGGCCACTTCTTCATTGCAAATGCAATTGTCCAAGAATATTCGGCCTATCTATGACGTCTTCAAAAGTGTCATGACGTCACCGAAGGTGTGACGTCACTTAATCAAAAAATATTATTAGATGCCGACCAGGCCTCAGGGAAATGCCATGGGTCTTATACATTTGTGATCCACGCAAAAATGAAGGGGAAAAAATGAGCAAATTTGGTGCGACGATTGTTTGCCTTCTATGCAAATGAGGAAAATACAACAGGTCTACAGGAAAGCGACATTTGCGACATAAACTACCCCAAGCACTGTTAATGGGTGGCAGAACACCCTTCTGAGGATTTCCGGAAATGATGACCAACAGGTGCCGTTTTTTGTGCCCACCTTATCATTGATCCTTTCCGCATCTTTTCTGAGAATTTTGACCCGAGATCATCTCAGGTCACAGCTCCAGGTCAGGTCAAGTAAAACCATCTCCAAAAAGTTACAACTGTGGCATAACTCATAGAATAAGTATCCGATTGGCTTCAAATTTAGAGGATGTTACATTTGATAAAAAATATCTACTGTCGCTTTGCGTTTATCCATTCCCAGTTCTTGTGCTGATGGAAGCCTAGTGACAAATGGCGTACACATGAACCTATATTCCTGCACATGTGCTGCTACTTGCAGTGATTATCCGTCATAACTTCCTTGACGTTTGTAGGTACATACATACATTTCAATGGCGTATCCAGGGGGGGTGTACTCCGCTCCTTCAACATTGGTAAAAAGTGCGACAACCGCGAGCAGCTTCCAGCATCTTGGCCGTGTTTATCGGATCTGCTCATAAGCTATATTTGGCTATCAGCTAGTATTGACCAATCATTCTTGAGCAAGCTCGACGGTGATTGGTCAGCTTGTGATGACGTGAAGGCGGGGGAGAATCATTTGTTTACATTTCAACGGGTTCCCCATATTGGTTCGCTGGCAATGTACGGGCGTGTGTGCGTGTATATTTTGTTAGCATTTACTTATGTTTATGAAGCGTAAAACAATATTTAAAGGTGCATATGAAAGCCGACATAATAATTGTATCTGTCAACATAGCAGTATTTTCCCAGAATACCTCATAAGCTAAAAATGTACACCCAAATCTGTGCGTTCTTTAGCCGAGGACATCTGCGAAAATTGTCGACATAGGAGACTGTAGGAGTAGGTTAGCTATATTTTTGTATTTTTCAAGGACGTAAACCCATAGATTGTATCACCTTATATAAACAGACTAGAAAATCCATACCAATGTGACTGATATCAGTATTACTTAGGTTTTGAGACACCATTATGAGTAGTACCAGTGGCGGCGGATCGTATGTTCAGATGGGGGGCAAAGAAACCCAGAGGGTCCCCTCGGCAAAAGGGCCCCTCCTACGGCCAAAGCCCCCCCCCCCCCTTCCCCCCAAAAGAACGCGAAATGGTATCTCCTCGGATTTAGGCCACTATATTTTGCGGGGCCTCTAAATGATCGAGAGAAAAAAAACGTCGGACAGGCCAATGTTGAAGTTTCAGGCCTTCTGAGGGCCCCTCATGGCCTACCGAGGGTCCCCCTCAGGCCGACTGAGGACCTTCTGTCTGTCTTAGAAGGCCCATCAGGTTGGCTTGGGGCACAGATCAGAGCCCTGGGTCATTTTTTCGGTCAAAAGGAAAAATCGAACCAACTTCTTGGAGTATAGATTTTCTAGTATCTTACAAATTTATGGGGGAGGCAAAATCATATGTTTCCTCCCCCCCCCCAACGTATTGAGTGGGCGGGAAGCTGCCTCCTCTACCCCCCCCCCCCTTATCCGCCGATACTGAGTAGTACCGAATGCTACTGGTCCTGTCCTGTGGGTGGCTTGCACTAGTGAACACAAATTGCCAAGTGTCTAGTAAATACTAAAAATAAATAATAATAATGTGACTTATGAGTTACAGGACATGCCTGCCTTTTGCGCCGTCGGGGGTGCAGCAACGACTGACATGCCAAAAAAATGATCTAGATAACGATTCAGATCCTATACCATTTCATAAATTTCCCGAAGATTCACCTATAAGAAAAGTATAGGGGGCGCATGGGAGCCCCAAGCCCCCCCCCCCCCCCCCCCCCCCCCCCTGAGCCCGGGTCGCGCCCATGTCGTGCCCACCAAGCGTGCGTAGGGCGCAACTTTTTGCATGTGCTCCCCCCCCCCCCCCTTCCCCCTGACCGAAATATTGGATCTGCGCCTGTACTATGTCACGAGAAAGAATAGCGATGCCAAACAAATACAATATGCCAAACAAATACTTTTATCGTGACCGTACGCGCTCATTACTTGATGTTGTGCTGATGTCTGATTCGTTGTGTAACGACCAATCACTAACAATGTGTTCTGTCCAAAAATGTGATTACGCGAGTCACCACCGTCGCGTATGTGTGGGAGTAACGGTGCCCCGAGCCAGACAAAGGGCGCAGTACAGGACGGGCCGGAGATGGCGAACATTCGATAATGGTGCGTTTTTGACTGATGTAAGGAACATTGGATGGCACTCTGTTGTAAAACAAAATGAAACATGTCAACAGCAGTGGGAGGCTTTTTCAAATACGCTTAACGAAATGTTAGACTTCCATGCTCCTATCAGAAAATTTAGAGTTCACAACCCCCGTCCCCACCGGTTTCGAATGAAACCCTCAATCTGATGAAGCAGCGCAAACGATATAAAGAAACAAACGATCCAGCGTATCAGGAAATCAACACATTAACTAAACGGGCGATTCGCAAAGACTGTCGGGCAGATATAGCAAACCGCGTCCACAACTCAACATCCTCGTCATTGTTTCAGAAATTAAAATATGTAATTGCACCTAAACGTGGATACACAAAGCAACCGCAAAATTTAACACCAGATGACCTGAACGATTACTTTACAGCAGTAGGTACACACACTAGAGACGAGGTGGTTGCCGACTTCGACCGTTCGGGCCGAGAGAAGCTTTTTACTCGACTACCTAGGGTCAACGCTGGGTCAATGAGGCTCACACCAGTCACGTTGACTGAACTAAGGTGTGCTTTATTTTCACTACCCAACAAAGACTCTTCAATAGAAGGCGACGTCCCAATCCAAATTTTAAAACTGACATTTGATGCAATTGGACGCTACCTTTTACGTATCATTAACACTAGCTTTGTCTCTGAAACCGTGCCCTCTACCTGGAAAAGGGCGACCGTCATTCCTCTATTTAAAAGAGACGATCCATCTAAAGCATCAAATTTTAGACCTATCACGAAAGTTCCTGGTATATGCAAAGTAGTAGAAAAGTTAGTACAAAAACAGTTGACAAGCTACCTCCAGAGCCAAAATATATTGAGCGAAGATCAACATGGTTTCTTGCCGCAACATTCGACATGTACCGCCCTATTGACAATGACTGACGAAATTCTCAGGGGCATGGATCGATCCCAAATTTCCATATTGGTTCTCATTGATTTGAGTCGCTGCTTCGATGTTATTGATCACAAAACGCTCATTAATAAATTAGAATTGTTGCAAATTTCATCAGGCTGGTTTAAAAGCTACCTACACGGACACGTACAACGGGTTAAAGTAGGGGAAAGTTTTTCAAAGCCACTTCCTATCACAATTGGGACTTTCCAGGGTACTTGTCTCGGCCCATTACTGTACAACATTGCTAGCAACGATCTCGCATGCCACATTCCAGCTATAATCAATGGCTTCAAGGTCACATCGGTGCGTTATGCCGATGACACACAGCTCGCTGTCACAGGCCCTCGAGATCAAATTGGGGAACTACAAAGGAGCATGGAAGAGTTGCTAGTAACGATGTCAACGTGGTTCCAACAACATGGCATGAAGGTTAATGCGGCAAAAACTGAATTTATTTTGTGTGGAGACAGGAGGCAGTTAAAGCGTATTGCGCAGCCCCCATTATTTTATTTTATGGGAGAGCAAATTCAATGTTCCAACAAAGTCAAAAATTTAGGAGTGGTGATGGATGAAACATTGTCATGGGAATATCATATAAAAAACATCACTGATCGCTGCTTTGGAATTTTGATCGGATTAAGCCATGTAAAGCATGCCTTGCCCGCTGAAGTGTTGCCGCGCATTGTCGATTGTCTGGTGCTATCACATGTGAGATACTGTGTACAAGTGTATGGCAGTGCCAGTGTGACGTCTCTTAAGAACATCCAAAAAATCTTAAATTTTGCCGCACGAGTCATATCAGGACGCAGGAAATACGACCACATCTCTGATGTATTGCGTGAATTAGGTTGGCTAAATGCGTTAGATTTAGTAAAATACTCTGACTTGTGCATGTTGCATAAGGTTATAACTAGAGCGAAACCTTCGTCATTGGCGTCGCGCATCCAGTTCAACTACGAAATACTGGAGCGTGATACCCGACAATCGAAACATCTAGCCTTGCCTCGACCTAGAAACAATCACGGAAAGCGCACATTCTTGTATAGGGCTAGCCATTCATACAATGCGCATATTTAATCTCAGTGTGTTCTGAATGCAGTGTCGCCCATTAGATTTTACACTTGCTCAATAATTGTACGATGTCGGCAAAACAGGGCAAACTGTTTTAGCTCACTTTTTACTGTTTTAGCTCACTCATTTTTATGTTCATGTATGGAAGACCGAAGAATAACCCTGTCGTGTGGAACGGTCTGTTTACGTTAATACATACATACATACATATATTTGATGAGGTATATGTCTCCCTAGGCAATTCATTGTGATACATTCACATTTTCCACGCCGGATAATGGGATCAGATACACTTATCATCATTTCGAGCGGCGCTCGGCCGGAGCGCCGTACCTAATCGTTGAACTTTGCGCAGATACAACAGCAAATATTGGTCTGATCGCATTGTTTGCGGTATCCGGCAGAGCGGGTGATTTGTATACATATTAAAATACATATTACATATTACATATTACATATTAAAAGTTTTGCAATCGACCGGTAAAACAAAGAAACTAAGCGCGATCCCAACTTCAGGCACGCGCGCACTAATGTTGTGTACGACGGCCGGCCGGCCGCGTCCCCCGCCTTCTACGTCACAGCAACTCCGGGGTCGCGTCTACTAAATTAGTATTTGTCACCACTTTTTCGGCCGGAGTGTTCTACCTCGTTTATACAGCCTTGGGCGTATCCATATTTAGCTATGACAATGCTACGCATACGCTTTGCGAAAGTTGTTCGTACAAATACCATTGTGGAAAAAATAACCTTAGCTGCACGTTACCAACGGCAAACACAGCTTGCGATACGTGACGTCATCGTCGTTACGCCGCGATACATTACACAAATCAAACACCGCGAAACGCGTCGACAGTGCGAAAAATAAACATCGCAATGACCGTGCTGCTGTTGGCCGCCGAGCCCCGAATCTAAAATGGCATGGCCTTACTGCTTATTACATGCAAACACGCATGCCATGCTGTTCGTTCGCGACTGGGTACCTATCTATATTGACATGCTGAATTACCGTCTGAAATGAACAGTCTGTTTGCTCTGCAGCTACACCTCACTGCCTGAAGGCGTGTAGAGTTGCATAGGGTGCAAAACGTGTGTTGACACAGGTTAATTTATTTGATTTCGCGAAAGCTAGACACCGCTCAGTCATTACCATTTAGGGTCGCAATGACGCCTGAAGGGGTATTTCTGTTACCCGACTTGGACGTTTAAACACGCGGGGTTCGCGTGAGCTGGCATTGGTCTTGACGGTATGGATGATAAAGTAATATTCTGAAAAGACATTAGCGCCCGGGGTCGAGTTTCCATGAGACATTAGTGCCCGGGGTCGAGTTTCCATGAGACATTTGTGCCCGGGCGCGAGTTTCCATGAGATTTTAGTGCCCGGATCGAGTTTCCATGAGACATTAGTGCCCGGGGTCGAGTTTTCATGAGACATTGGTGCTCGGAGGAGTTTCCATGAGAAATTAGTGCCCGGGGGCGAGTTTTCATGAGACTTTAGTGCCCGAGGGCGAGTTTACATGAGACTTTAGTGCCCTGGGGCGAGTTTCCATGAGACATTAGTGCCCAGGGCGAGTTTCCATGACATTAGTGCCCGGGGTCGAGTTTTCATGAGATATTAGAGCCCAGGTCGAGTTTCCATGAGACATTAGTGTCCGGGGCGAGTTTCCATGAGACTTTAGTGCCCGGAAGCGAGTTTCCATGATATTTTAGTGCCCGGGGATGAGTTTCCATGAGCCTTTAGTGCCCTGGGGCGAGTTTTCATGAGACATTAGTGCCCAGGGGCGAGTTTCTATGAGACATTAATCCCCAGGGGCGAGTTTATGACAATTAGTGCCCAGGTCGAGTTTCCATGAGACATTAGTGACCGGGGCGAGTTTCCATGCAATTTTAGTGCCCGGGGGCGAGTTTCCATGAGACTTTAGTGCTCGGGGGCGAGTTTCAATGAGACTTTATTGTCCGGGGGAGAGTTTCCATGAGACACTAGTGCCCGGGGGCGAGTTTCAATGAGACTGTATTGCCCTTGGGCGAGTTTCCATGAGACATTAGTGCCTGGGAGTTTCCATGAGACATTAGTGCCCAGGTCGAGTTTCCATGAGACATGAGTGCCCGGGGTGAAATTCCATGAGACTTTAGTGCCCGGGTGCGAGTTTCCATGATACTTTAGTGCCATGGGGCGAGTTTCCATGAGAAATTAGTGCCCGGGGGCGAGTTTCCATGAGACATTAGTGCCCGGGGGAGAGTTTCCATGAGACACTAGTGCCCGGTGGCGAGTTTCAATGAGACTTTATTTCCCTTGGGCGAGTTTCCATGAGACAATAGTGCCTGGGAGTTTCCATGAGACATTAGTGCCCAGGTCGAGTTTCCATGAGACATGAGTGTCTGGAATGAGTTTTCATGAGACTTTGGTACCCGGGGGCGAGTTTCCATGATACTTTAGTGCCCTGGGGCGAGTTTCCATGAGATTTTAGTGCTCGGGGCGAGTTTCCATGAGACATTAGTGCCCGGGGTCCAATTTCCATGAGACATTAGTGCCCAGGGCTGGTTTCCATGAGACATGAGTGTCTGGAATGAGTTTCCATGAGACTTCGGTACCCGGGGGCGAGTTTCCATGATACTTTAGTGCCCTGGGGCGAGTTTCCATGGGATTGTAGTGCTCGGGGCGAGTTTCCATGAGACATTAGTGCCCGGGGTCCAATTTCCATGAGACATTAGTGCTCGGGGCGGGTTTCCAAGAGACATTAGTGCCCGGGGGCGGGTTGTCATGAGATATAAGTGCCCGGGGGCGAGTTTCCACGAGACAGTGCCCTGGGGCGAGTTTCCACGAGGCATTAGTGCCCGGTGGCGAGTTTAAAACATTAGTGCCCGGGAGTTGAGTTTCCATGAGACTAAGTGCCCGGGGGCGAGTTTCCATGAGACATTTCACCTGTCTCGTTCCTGTCTCGTTCCTGGAATATATTCCAGATGGTAGTCGTATGACCCTAACATCAGCGCCCAGCGGACCACCCGGGGCGATGCCATGAGCGGCAGAGGCTTCATCTCACCGATCAAACCCAGCAATGGCTTGTGGTCTGTTTGAATCACGAACGTTTTACCAGCCAAGTAGAAATGAAGACGTTTGACTCCTGCCACCACCGTCAAACCCTCTCGGCCCGTCTGAGAATAGCGCCTTTCAGTATCATTGAGAGTGCGGGAGTAAAACGCAACTGGACGCTCACCAGAGGGCGTCTTCTGACTGAGGATACACCCGATGCCGACCGGGCTAGCGTCGCATGCCAAAATGATTGGCAAACGGTGATCGAAATGCGGCAGAACCGGGGGACTCCGCAAGAGGAGCTTAGCGTCCTGAAACGCCCTCCTCTCCACGTCTGTCCACTTCCACATGGCGTCCCTACGCAGCAGCGCGTACAGCGGTGCCAGTGTGGAGGCCAGTCCCCGCAAAAACTTCCCATAGAAGTTGATTAGCCCCAGCCAACAGCGTAACTCCGACACATTGCGCGGCTCTGGAGCCTCAGCGACAGCTGTCACTTTGTCGTTCATTGGCTCGACACCTTTGCCGCTGATCTGGTGTCCCAGGTACACGGCTTCGCTTACGCCGAAAACACATTTATCCCTGTTCAGCCTGAGACCTGCATCCCGAACCCGAGTCAGCACCTCTCGCAGTGCGAGATTGTGCTCCTGCAGCGTTTTCCCCGAGCATACGACACCATCCAAGAAGACACAGGTGCCTGGGAAGCCCGCCAACAGCGTCTCCATCGTTCTCTGAAACAGCGCGGGAGCCGAGGAATAGCCGAACCCAAGCCTAGTCGGCTTCAACAAACCCTTGAGCGTGTTGACTGTGAGGTATTCTCTGGATTTCTCTTCAAACAAAAGTTGATTGTATGCCGCCTTGAGGTCGACCTTGGAGTACACCTTACTCCCCTGGAGCTTCGATGCCAGCTCCTCGAAACGCGGCAACGGATACTGCTCAACTGGAGCTGCTTTATTTACGGTGAGACGATAATCACCACAAATACGCACAGACCCGTCAGACTTTGGCGCGAGAACCAACGGCGCAGCC
This sequence comes from Chirona hameri, assembly GCA_036785665.1. Taxonomy (NCBI): domain Eukaryota; kingdom Metazoa; phylum Arthropoda; class Thecostraca; order Balanomorpha; family Balanidae; genus Chirona; species Chirona hameri. Next base: position 19,664 of record JAXIVJ010000973.1, on the reverse strand, counting down.
CACTTACTCGATCTCACGGGTTCCCAGAGTCCCTGATCAATCTCGGCCTGCAGCTGCCGCTCTACCTGTTCACGATACGCCAGCGGCACAGCGCGAGGCTTGAAAAACCGCGGCTGGACATCGGGGTCGACCTCGATGCTCACCGGCTCGCCAGAATAGCGTCCCAACTCCGGACTGAAAACATCGGCGAACTCAGTCACCAGCTCGTCAATGGAGGCATCAGTCGACACCCGACAGATGGCAGGCCAATCCAGTCTGAGTTTGGCCAGCCAGTCCCGACCAAACAGAAACGGACCAGATCCCTTCAGAATGACCAGTGATAGGTCCGCCACTTGAGACCCATACCTAACCTGAACCTGTGCTTGTCCCATAGTGGGCAGCAATTCACCACTGTACGTTTTCAACACTTTGGCACACGGCTGAACCACAGGGCCATCTACCGGCCAGATCCTCCTATACTCCTCCTCTGAGCACACAGACAACGCCGCCCCCGTATCAATCTCAAGCCGCACAGGTTTGTCATTCACCAAAACATCGACACACAGTGGCGGTTTCCTTTCAGCAGACATTTTCACCTCCTGAGATCGGAACAGAAAGTACACATCATCATCATTATCATCAAACCCTTCCGAGGCGGTCGACACCGCCTGCGCTGGGTCCAGCAAGCACGCTCCTCCGAGCCCGCCGCCGTCCTGGGATATCTCCAGCCCCGGCTCGCTGAAATGCTGCACGCGGCGCCCCGCCGAATGCACAGGCGACACGCACGTGACCCACGGCGTGGCACCTGTAGCAGCGCAGCTGCCGGGCCGGACACTCGGCCTCGGCGTGCTGTCGCAGGCAGCGGAGGCACTGCATCAGGCTCAGCTGTCCACGACCGGCATCGCGAGGCTGCCAGTGCATGCCGCTGCCACGTCCTCTTCCTCCTGGAGATCCCATGATGACGGGTGCATCACCGCCGGTGCCGTAGCCGCCGCGCGACCAGTGCCGCTGCTGGCCGAGCCCGGCGCCACGTCCCTGTCCGCGGCCGTAGCTGCCGCGACCTCTGGCGCCGCCCCTGCCGAGGGAGTTGATGACGTCACCAGACGCCGGCGCCCCGCTGAACTGGGAAGCGTCCGCGTCTGCCGATTCGCTGAGTTGGGCGATTTTAATAGCCGATGTCAGCGATAGATTCGCCTCCTTTAGGAGCTTGGCTTGAACATATTCGTTCCGCAGGCCACAAACAAATCGGTCCCTCAGCATTTCATCGACCGTGGCACTCAAAAAGTGGCAGGGTTTTGCTAAGTGACGCAGCCTGGCAACAAATGTCGATACGGACTCTCCCGCTTCTCGAACTGCCCGGTTAAACTGATATCTTGCAACGATCGCTGACGATGCAGGCTCAAAATGGTCCAACAAAATCTTGACGATATCCTTATAACTCACTGAGTTCACTGTGGCAGGTGCGATAAAATCTTCCAACACACTAAATGTATTTCCGACCACTACACTCAGGAAAATTGCACGGCGGCGCACATCTTCCTCCTCCGTCACGCCGTTCGCAATGAAATACTGCTCAACCCGGCGCGAATAAGTCCCGAGACACTCCACACTCGGATCGAACGCTGGCATCCGTCCAATGCCTGCCATACCTGCCACAGCTGAGCGTCACTCTCCCGATCCAGTCCCACTTGAGTCACATTCCACCAAAATCCTCCGCTCTCGAGTTACCTCGTCGCCAATGTTGTACACACGGTGGTCCGGTCAGTACTGGCTTGTATTCGGCCCGACCGCACGCCCCAGGCAGTGTCGCAGGGACGCTACCAGACACGGTGACCGGGTAGGTCGCAAGGGCGAGGTCAGGTAAAGAAACCGGTAGATTCACTCTATCACAATTAGTGCCCGGGGGAGTTTCTATGAGACATTAGTTCCCGGGGAGAGTTTAAGACATTAGTGCCCGGGTCGAGTTTCCATGAGACATTAGTACCCGGAAGCGAGTTGCCATGAGACTTTAGTCCCCGGGGGCGAGTTTCCAAGAGACTTTAGTGCCTGGGGGAGAGTTTCCATGAGACATTAGTGCCCGGTGGCGAGTTTAAGACTTTAGTGCCCGGAAGCGAGTTTCCATGATACTTTAGTGCCTGGGGATTTGTTTCCATGAGACTTAAGTGCCCTGGGGCGAGTTTCCATGAGACATTAGTGCCCGGGGGCAAGTTTCCATGATAAATTAGTGCCCAGGTCGAGTTCCCATGAGATATTAGAGCCCAGGTCGAGTTTCCGTGAGACATGAGTGTCCGGGGTGAGTTTCCATGAGACTTTAGTACCTGGGGGCGAGTTTCCATGATACTTTAGTGCCCTGGGGCGAGTTTCCATGAGACATTAGTGCCCGGGGCGAGTTTCCATGAGACATTAGTGCCCGGGGACGAGTTTATGACATTAGTGCCCGGGTCGAGTTTCAATGACATTAGTGACGGGGGGCGAGTTTCCATGAGACATTAGCGCCCGGGGAGAGTTTAAGACATTAGTGCCCGGGTCGAATTTCCTTGAGGTATTGGTGCCTGGGGGCGAAGTTTCCATGAGACATTAGTGCCCGGGGGCGAGTTTAAGACATTAGTGTCCGAGACGAGTTTTCATGAGACATTAATACCCGGGGGCGAGTTTCCATGTGACATTAGTGCCCGGGGCGAGTTTCCATGATATTTAGTGCTCGGGGCGAGTTTTCATGAGACATTGGTACCCGGGGGCGAGTTTCCATGATAAATTAGTGCCCGGGGGCGAGTTTCCATGAGACATTAGTGCCCGGGGGAGAGTTTCCATGTGACACTAGTGCTCTGGGCGAGTTTCCATGAGACATTAGTGCCCGGTGGCGGATTGTCATGAGATGTAAGTGCCCGGGGGCGAGTTTCCACGAGGCAGTGCCCTGGGGCGAGTTTCCACGAGGCATTAGTGCCCAGGGGCGAGTTTAAAACATTAGTGCCCGGGGGTTGAGTTTCCATGAGACTTAAGTGCCCGGGTCGATTTTCCATGACATTAGTGCCCGGGGGAGTTTCCATGAGACATTAGTACCCAGAAGCGAGTTTCCATGAGACGTTAGTCCCCGGAGGCGAGTTTCCATGAGACTTTAGTGCCCGGGGCGGGTTTCCATGAGACTTTAGTGCCTTGGGCGAGTTTCTATGAGGGTTTAGTGCCCGATGGCAAGTTTCCATGAGACTTTAGTGCCTGGGGCGAGTTTCCATGAGACATTAGTGCCCGGGGCGAGTTTCCATGAGACATTAGTGCCCGGAGGCGAGTTTATGACATTAGTGCCCGGGTGGAGTGTCCATGACATTAGTGCCGGGGGGCGAGTTCCCATGAGACATTAGTGCCCGGGGCGAGTTTCCATGAAACATTAGTGCCCGGGGCGGGTTTCCATGAGATATTAGTGTCCGGGGCGAGTTTCCATGAGACATTAGTGCCCGGGGCGAGTTTCCAAGAGACAGTAGTGCACGGGGGCGAGTTTAAGACATTAGTGCTCGGTCGAGTTTCCATGATATTAGTGCCCGTGGGCGAGTTTCCATGAGACATTAGTGCCCGGCTCAAGTTCCCATGAGACGTTAGTGCCTGGGGCGAGATTCCATGAGACATTTGTGCCATGGCGAGTTTAAGACAATTGTGCCCGGGTCGAGTTTCAATGAGCCTTTAGTTCCCAGGGGCGAATTTCCATGAGACAGTAATGCCCGTGGGCGAGTTTCCATGATACATTAGTGCCCGGAGGCGAGTTTAAGACTTTAGTGCCCGGGGAAAGTTTCCATGAGACTTAAGTGCCCGGGGCGAGCTTCCATGAGAGTTTAGTGCCCCAAGGCAAGTTTCCATGAGACATTAGTGCCCGGGTCGAGTTTCCCTGACATTAGTGCCGGGGGGGCGAGTTCCCATGAGACATTGGTGTCCGGGTCGAGTTTCCATGAGACATTAGTGCCCGGTGCGAGTCTCCATGAGACATTAGTGCCCGGGGGCGAGTTTCCATGAGACATTAGTGCCCGGGGGCGAGTTTATGACATTAGTGCCCGGGTCGAGTTCCCATGAGATATTAGTGCCTGGGGGCAAAGTTTCCATGAGACATTAGTGCCCGGGGCGAGTTGCCATGAGATATTAGTGTCCGGGGGCGCATTTCTATGAGACATTAGTTCCCGGGGGCGAGTTTCCATGATAAATTAATGCCAGGGATCGAGTTTCCATGACATTAGTGCCCGGGGGTCGAGTTTCCATGAGACATTAGTGCCCAGGGGCAAGTTTCCTCGAGACATTAGTGCCTGGGGCGGATTTTCATGCGATATTAGTGCCCGGGGACGAGTTTAAGACATTAGTGCCCGGGTCCAGTTTCCATGAGGAATTACTTTCCGGGAGCGAGTTTCCATGAGACATTAGTGCCTGGGGCGAGATTCCATGAGACATTAGTGCCGGGGGCGAGTTTAAGACAATTGTGCCCGGGTCGAGTTTCAATGAGCCTTTAGTTCCCAGGGGCGAATTTCCATGAGACATTAATGCCCGTGGGCGAGTTTCCATGAGACATTAGTGCCGGGGGCGAGTTTAAGACATTAGTGCCCTGGTCGAGTTTCCATGACATTAGTGCCCGGGGGCGAGTTTCCATGAGACTTAAGTGCCCGGGGCGAGTTTTCATGAGACATTAGTGCCGAGGGCGAGTTTAACACAATTGTGCCCGGGTCGAGTTTCAATGAGCCTTTAGTTCCCAGGGGCGAATTTCCATGAGACATTAATGCCCATGGGCGAGTTTCCATGAGACATTAGTGCCGGGGGCGAGTTTGAGACATTAGTGCCCGGGTCGAGTTTCCATGACATTAGTGCCCGGGGGAGTTTCTATGAGACATTAGTGCCCGGGGCGAGTTTAGGACTTTAGTGCCCGGGGCGAGTTGCCATGAGACTTTAGTACCCGGGGCGAGTTTCCATGAGAGTTTAGTGCCTGGCGGCAAGTTTCCATGAGACTTTAGTGCCAGAGGTGAGTTTCCATGACACTTTGGTGCCCGGGGGCGAGTTTCCATGATACATTTGTGCCCGGGGGCGAGTTTCCATGATACATTTGTGCCCGGGGGCGAGTTTCCAAGAGACATTAGTGCCCAGGGGCGAGTTTCCAAGAGACATTAGTGCCCAGGGGCGAGTTTCCAAGAGACATTAGTGCCCAGGGGCGAGTTTCCAAGAGACATTTGTGCCCAGGGGCGAGTTTCCAAGAGACATTTGTGCCCGGGGGCGAGTTTCAAGAGACATTTGTGCCCGGGGGCGAGTTTCCAAGAGACATTAGTGCCCAGGGGCGAGTTTCCAAGAGACATTTGTGCCCGGGGGCGAGTTTCCATGATACATTAGTGCCCAGGGGCGAGTTTCCTCGATACATTAGTGCCCAGGGGCGAGTTTCCAAGAGACATTAGTGCCCGGGGGCGAGTTTCCAAGAGACATTAGTGCCCGGGGGCGAGTTTCCATGGGACATTAATGCCCGGGGGCGAGTTTCCAAGAGACATTAGTGCCCAGGGGCGAGTTTCCAAGAGACATTAGTGCCCAGGGGCGAGTTTCCAAGAGACATTAGTGCCCGGGGGCGAGTTTCCAAGAGACATTAGTGCCCAGGGGCGAGTTTCCAAGAGACATTAGTGCCCGGGGGCGAGTTTCCAAGAGACATTAGTGCCCGGGGGCGAGTTTCCAAGAGACATTAGTGCCCAGGGGCGAGTTTCCAAGAGACATTAGTGCCCGGGGGCGAGTTTCCAAGAGACATTAGTGCCCGGGGGCGAGTTTCCAAGAGACATTAGTGCCCGGGGGCGAGTTTCCAAGAGACATTAGTGCCCGGGGCGAGTTTCCAAGAGACATTAGTGCCCAGGGGCGAGTTTCCACGAGACATTAGTGCCTGGGGGCGAGTTTCCAAGAGACATTAGTGCCCGGGGGCGAGTTTCCAAGAGACATTAGTGCCCGGGGGCGAGTTTCCAAGAGACATTAGTGCCCAGGGGCGAGTTTCCAAGAGACATTAGTGCCCGGGGGCGAGTTTCCAAGAGACATTAGTGCCCGGGGGCGAGTTTCCAAGAGACATTAGTGCCCGGGGGCGAGTTTCCAAGAGACATTAGTGCCCGGAGGAGAGTTTCCAAGAGACATTAGTGCCCAGGGGCGAGTTTCCAAGAGACATTAGTGCCTGGGGGCGAGTTTCCAAGAGACATTAGTGCCCGGGGGCGAGTTTCCAAGAGACATTAGTGCCCGGGGGCGAGTTTCCAAGAGACATTAGTGCCCAGGGGCGAGTTTCCAAGAGACATTAGTGCCCAGGGGCGAGTTTCCAAGAGACATTAGTGCCCGGGGGCGAGTTTCCAAGAGACATTAGTGCCCGGGGACGAGTTTCCAAGAGACATTAGTGCCCGGGGGCGAGTTTCCAAGAGACATTAGTGCCCGGGGGCGAGTTTCCAAGAGACATTAGTGCCCAGGGGCGAGTTTCCAAGAGACATTAGTGCCTGGGGGCGAGTTTCCAAGAGACATTAGTGCCCGGGGGCGAGTTTCCAAGAGACATTAGTGCCCGGGGGCGAGTTTCCAAGAGACATTAGTGCCCGGGGGCGAGTTTCCAAGAGACATTAGTGCCCGGGGGCGAGTTTCCAAGAGACATTAGTGCCCGGGGGCGAGTTTCCAAGAGACATTAGTGCCCGGGGGCGAGTTTCCAAGAGACATTAGTGCCCGGGGGCGAGTTTCCAAGAGACATTAGTGCCCGGGGGCGAGTTTCCAAGAGACATTAGTGCCCGGGGGCGAGTTTCCAAGAGACATTAGTGCCCGGGGGCGAGTTTCCAAGAGACATTAGTGCCCGGGGGCGAGTTTCCAAGAGACATTAGTGCCCAGGGGCGAGTTTCCAAGAGACATTAGTGCCTGGGGGCGAGTTTCCAAGAGACATTAGTGCCCGGGGCGAGTTTCCAAGAGACATTAGTGCCCAGGGGCGAGTTTCCAAGAGACATTAGTGCCTGGGGGCGAGTTTCCAATAGACATTAGTGCCCGGGGGCGAGTTTCCAAGAGACATTAGTGCCCGGGGGCGTGTTTCCAAGAGACATTAGTGCCCAGGGGCGAGTTTCCAAGAGACATTAGTGCCTGGGGGCGAGTTTCCAAGAGACATTAGTGCCCGGGGGCGAGTTTCCAAGAGACATTAGTGCCCGGGGGCGAGTTTCCAAGAGACATTAGTGCCCGGGGGCGAGTTTCCAAGAGACATTAGTGCCCGGGGCGAGTTTCCAAGAGACATTAGTGCCCAGGGGCGAGTTTCCAAGAGACATTAGTGCCCGGGGGCGAGTTTCCAAGAGACATTAGTGCCCGGGGGCGAGTTTTCAAGAGACATTAGTGCCCAGGGGCGAGTTTCCAAGAGACATTAGTGCCCGGGGGCGAGTTTCCAAGAGACATTAGTGCCCAGGGGCGAGTTTCCAAGAGACATTAGTGCCCAGGGGCGAGTTTCCAAGAGACATTAGTGCCCGGGGGCGAGTTTCCAAGAGACATTAGTGCCCGGGGGCGAGTTTTCAAGAGACATTAGTGCCCAGGGGCGAGTTTCCAAGAGACATTAGTGCCTGGGGGCGAGTTTCCAAGAGACATTAGTGCCTGGGGGCGAGTTTCCAAGAGACATTAGTGCCCGGGGGCGAGTTTCCAAGAGACATTAGTGCCCAGGGGCGAGTTTCCAAGAGACATTAGTGCCCAGGGGCGAGTTTCCAAGAGACATTAGTGCCCGGGGGCGAGTTTCCAAGAGACATTAGTGCCCAGGGGCGAGTTTCCAAGAGACATTAGTGCCCGGAGGCGAGTTTCCAAGAGACATTAGTGCCCGGGGGCGAGTTTCCAAGAGACATTAGTGCCCAGGGGCGAGTTTCCAAGAGACATTAGTGCCCAGGAGCGAGTTTCCAAGAGACATTAGTGCCCGGAGGCGAGTTTCCAAGAGACATTAGTGCCCGGGGGCGAGTTTCCAAGAGACATTAGTGCCCAGGGGCGAGTTTCCAAGAGACATTAGTGCCTGGGGGCGAGTTTCCAAGAGACATTAGTGCCCGGGGGCGAGTTTCCATGAGACATTAGTGCCCGGGGGCGAGTTTCCAAGAGACATTAGTGCCCGGGGGCGAGTTACCAAGAGACATTAGTGCCCGGGGGCGAGTTTCCAAGAGACATTAGTGCCCGGGGGCGAGTTTCCAAGAGACATTAGTGCCCAGGGGCGAGTTTCCAAGAGACATTAGTGCCCGGGGGCGAGTTTCCATGAGACATTAGTGCCCAGGGGCGAGTTTCCAAGAGACATTAGTGCCCGGGGGCGAGTTTCCAAGAGACATTAGTGCCCGGGGGCGAGTTTCCAAGAGACATTAGTGCCCAGGGGCGAGTTTCCAAGAGACATTAGTGCCCGGGGGCGAGTTTCCAAGAGACATTAGTGCCCAGGGGTGAGTTTCCAAGAGACATTAGTGTCCGGGGGCGAGCTTCCAAGAGACATTAGTGCCCGGAGGCGAGTTTCCAAGAGACATTAGTGCCCAGGGGCGAGTTTCCAAGAGACATTAGTGCCCGGGGGCGAGTTTCCAAGAGACATTAGTGCCCGGAGGCGAGTTTCCAAGAGACATTAGTGCCCAGGGGCGAGTTTCCAAGAAACATTAGTGCCCGGGGGCGAGTTTCCAAGAGACATTAGTGCCCAGGGGCGAGTTTCCAAGAGACATTAGTGCCCAGAGGCGAGTTTCCAAGAGACATTAGTGCCCAGGGGCGAGTTTCCAAGAGACATTAGTGCCCGGGGGCGAGTTTCCAAGAGACATTAGTGCCCGGGGGCGAGTTTCCAAGAGACATTAGTGCCCGGGGGCGAGTTTCCAAGAGACATTAGTGCCCGGGGGCGAGTTTCCAAGAGACATTAGTGCCCAGGGGCGAGTTTCCAAGAGACATTAGTGCCCGGGGGCGAGTTTCCAAGAGACATTAGTGCCCGGGGGCGAGTTTCCAAGAGACATTAGTGCCCGGGGGCGAGTTTCCAAGAGACATTAGTGCCCGGGGGCGAGTTTCCAAGAGACATTAGTGCCCAGGGGCGAGTTTCCAAGAGACATTAGTGCCCGGGGGCGAGTTTCCAAGAGACATTAGTGCCCGGGGGCGAGTTTCCAAGAGACATTAGTGCCCGGGGGCGAGTTTCCAAGAGACATTAGTGCCCGGGGGCGAGTTTCCAAGAGACATTAGTGCCCGGGGGCGAGTTTCCAAGAGACATTAGTGCCCAGAGGCGAGTTTCCAAGAGACATTAGTGCCCGGGGGCGAGTTTCCAAGAGACATTAGTGCCCGGGGGCGAGTTTCCAAGAGACATTAGTGCCCGGGGGCGAGTTTCCAAGAGACATTAGTGCCCGGGGGCGAGTTTCCAAGAGACATTAGTGCCCGGGGGCGAGTTTCCAAGAGACATTAGTGCCCGGGGGCGAGTTTCCAAGAGACATTAGTGCCCAGAGGCGAGTTTCCAAGAGACATTAGTGCCCGGGGGCGAGTTTCCAAGAGACATTAGTGCCCGGGGGCGAGTTTCCAAGAGACATTAGTGCCCGGGGGCGAGTTTCCAAGAGACATTAGTGCCCGGGGGCGAGTTTCCAAGAGACATTAGTGCCCGGGGGCGAGTTTCCAAGAGACATTAGTGCCCGGGGGCGAGTTTCCAAGAGACATTAGTGCCCGGGGGCGAGTTTCCAAGAGACATTAGTGCCCGGGGGCGAGTTTCCAAGAGACATTAGTGCCCGGGGGCGAGTTTCCAAGAGACATTAGTGCCCGGGGGCGAGTTTCCAAGAGACATTAGTGCCCGGGGGCGAGTTTCCAAGAGACATTAGTGCCCGGGGGCGAGTTTCCAAGAGACATTAGTGCCCGGGGGCGAGTTTCCAAGAGACATTAGTGCCCGGGGGCGAGTTTCCAAGAGACATTAGTGCCCGGGGGCGAGTTTCCAAGAGACATTAGTGCCCAGGGGCGAGTTTCCAAGAGACATTAGTGCCCGGGGGCGAGTTTCCAAGAGACATTAGTGCCCGGGGGCGAGTTTCCAAGAGACATTAGTGCCCGGGGGCGAGTTTCCAAGAGACATTAGTGCCCGGGGGCGAGTTTCCAAGAGACATTAGTGCCCGGGGGCGAGTTTCCAAGAGACATTAGTGCCCAGGGGCGAGTTTCCAAGAGACATTAGTGCCCGGGGGCGAGTTTCCAAGAGACATTAGTGCCCGGGGGCGAGTTTCCAAGAGACATTAGTGCCCGGGGGCGAGTTTCCAAGAGACATTAGTGCCTGGAGGCGAGTTTCCAAGAGACATTAGTGCCCGGGGGCGAGTTTCCAAGAGACATTAGTGCCCAGGGGCGAGTTTCCAAGAGACATTAGTGCCCGGGGGCGAGTTTCCAAGAGACATTGGTGCCCGGGGGCGAGTTTCCAAGAGACATTAGTGCCCGGGGGCGAGTTTCCAAGAGACATTAGTGCCCAGGGGCGAGTTTCCAAGAGACATTAGTGCCCGGGGGCGAGTTTCCAAGAGACATTAGTGCCCGGGGGCGAGTTTCCAAGAGACATTAGTGCCCGGGGGCGAGTTTCCAAGAGACATTAGTGCCCGGGGGCGAGTTTCCAAGAGACATTAGTGCCCGGGGGCGAGTTTCCAAGAGACATTAGTGCCCGGGGGCGAGTTTCCAAGAGACATTAGTGCCCGGGGGCGAGTTTCCAAGAGACATTAGTGCCCGGGGGCGAGTTTCCAAGAGACATTAGTGCCCGGGGGCGAGTTTCCAAGAGACATTAGTGCCCGGGGGCGAGATTCCAAGAGACATTAGTGCCCGGGGGCGAGTTTCCAAGAGACATTAGTGCCCGGGGGCGAGTTTCCAAGAGACATTAGTGCCCGGGGGCGAGTTTCCAAGAGACATTAGTGCCCGGGGGCGAGTTTCCAAGAGACATTAGTGCCCGGGGGCGAGTTTACAAGAGACATTAGTGCCCGGGGGCGAGTTTCCAAGAGACATTAGTGCCCGGGGGCGAGTTTCCAAGAGACATTAGTGCCCGGGGGCGAGTTTCCAAGAGACATTAGTGCCCAGGGGCGAGTTTCCAAGAGACATTAGTGCCCGGAGGCGAGTTTCCAAGAGACATTAGTGCCCGGGGGCGAGTTTCCAAGAGACATTAGTGCCCAGGGGCGGGTTTCCAAGAGACATTAGTGCCCGGGGGCGAGTTTCCAAGAGACATTAGTGCCCGGGGGCGGGTTTCCAAGAGACATTAGTGCCCAGGGGGCGAGTTTCCAAGAGACATTAGTGCCCGGGGGCGAGTTTCCAAGAGACATTAGTGCCCGGGGGCGAGTTTCCAAGAGACATTAGTGCCCGGGGGCGAGTTTCCATGAGACATTAGTGCCCAGGGGCGAGTTTCCAAGAGACATTAGTGCCCGGGGGCGAGTTTCCAAGAGACATTAGTGCCTGGGGGCGAGTTTCCAAGAGACATTAGTGCCCGGGGGCGAGTTTCCATGAGACATTAGTGCCCGGGGGCGAGTTTCCAAGAGACATTAGTGCCCGGGGGCGAGTTTCCAAGAGACATTAGTGCCCAGGGGCGAGTTTCCAAGAGACATTAGTGCCTGGGGGCGAGTTTCCAAGAGACATTAGTGCCCGGGGGCGAGTTTCCAAGAGACATTAGTGCCCGGGGGCGAGTTTCCAAGAGACATTAGTGCCCAGGGGCGAGTTTCCAAGAGACATTAGTGCCTGGGGGCGAGTTTCCAAGAGACATTAGTGCCCGGGGGCGAGTTTCCATGAGACATTAGTGCCCGGGGGCGAGTTTCCAAGAGACATTAGTGCCCGGGGGCGGGTTTCCAAGAGACATTAGTGCCCGGGGGCGAGTTTCCATGAGACATTAGTGCCCGGGGGCGGGTTTGCATGAGGTAGGAGAGCGAATTTTTAGCAGAAGCTGAACCAGCGATGTTTGCTTTTTATGCAGCGTCTTGATGTATAAGGCATATTGCTATGCTATAGGCTAAATACTTGCAATTGGCGTGCTATGCTTGGTATGCTATCTCGTACATCGACAGCTACGGTTTCACTGGGATTGGTGTTGTCTAGAGCCCTTCGTGGAATGGGAATCTCGTATGGGAATGGGAAAGAGATGGAAATGAGTGGGAATTTCGTTTTTACATTTTCGTTCAGGAAAATATTGAGGTCACTAGTGGTCATCAATGGTCAAATTTTCCAAGTTTAGAACTTTAGGATAGTTTAGAATAGGGCGATAATGTTAACGCCATCGTGTTTGC
>JAXIVJ010000972.1:102500-162959 GCA_036785665.1 Chirona hameri | reverse complement strand
AAAGCGGTTAAATACAAAATGTCAAAAGGTGGTGAAAATGGTTAGGAAATGGCAGAATGGCAAAAGAAGAAACATGGCTAATTTGCAGCACAAGCAGAGATAAGTTTTAAAGGCAGCACACAAATACGGAAAATGCAAAGGTTATGCAGGAAACCAACCAAACCTAACCAGCACACACCAACCCCCCCCCCCCCCCAGAACAAAACCCAGAAAAAGTAAAAGTCAAACAGAAATGCAGTAATTCAATCATCAAATAATGTAACCATGCATTCACCTCAAGATCTGATGCTGTTTGCTTTCCTTGTCTGGTACTGGTCCCAGTTCTCATCATGCTCCAGGGAGGAGCCAACAGCCTGCAACACATTAAATGCATGAATAAATTCACAGGCAGTTCAAGGAGTTTTTAAGGTAGGTAAATTGGAAAATAAACAATCACAACAAAGGTTAAGCAAAAATGTTGAGGAAAAAGAATCAATGATTGAGAATCAAATAATGGTGCATTACCTACCAATTCAAATGACCCAAACTTATGAAATGTCAGGGGTGTCATGCTTGGCGCCCAAGGCCATATAACAAAACAAGGTCATATGTCATATATTAAGTAAACAAAGGCCCTGATGGATCTGTCGTCAGTCCAAAGTCATATGGTAGCATGGGCGTGACTTGCACTACTAGCCCATAGGGTCCCATGTTAAATTGCTACTTTTCCAGCTCAATTTTCGAACTGTTCTTCACCTCAAATTCATATATCAAACCCGCAGAAAGAAAGCGGTAACATTTTTATTTCGATTTTTGGGGTCAAAGTGTCAAGCCCAATCAACGGTTTTCGAGTTATTAACCAAAGTATGACACCATCTCAACGATATAGTCGAAGGTCGTAGGATCGAATCCCGGAGATGCCAATAGTTTTATCGTAGCAGTGGCTACATATAGTTTTACCAGCAACATGTGGTGTTTTGCGCTTCTTTTATTTGGTATAACTAAATTATAAAAATCAGGAAATCTTGTTAAAAAATATGAGGTAATTTTGTTTTTGCAAATATGCTAATTGTGCAAGTGCTAACTAATTAGGTAACTAACATCACATTTCCTCTGCGATGTTGCGATGATTTTTGTCAAGCGCAAAATTTTAACTGTTCTTATCAGATTCATAAATGATACCCATAGAATAAAGCCAAAGCGTTTCTTTTTTTATTTTCGGGGTTGAAATGGCAAGCCCAGCCAATAGTTTGCGAGTTATTGGCCAAAGTATGACCCTATGATGTAGTCCAAGAGCATGGAATCAAATCCCGGCAAGGCAAAGGTTTTATTGGCAGTCGTTGAGAATAACGTTATATGTTTTGTGCTGCGTATTCCCTGGGACAAACACGCCACGGCACGGAGACTCTGTATTCGACACGTTCTCACGCGGGCGACTCAGACCGTTGGGCTCGGCCGGGTCTGTCCGGCTGCTGCGTTGGGGTTGGCCAGGTCTGTCCGGCTGCTGCGTTGTGCTCGGTCGGGTCTGTCCGGCCGGCCATCTGGGGGCGGTGTCGGTCTGTTTCAACAGTAAGAATATAGTTGTACAGGGAATACAACTTAAAATTTTCAATTTAACTACAAATTCAATTATATGCGGGTTAGGAAAAAAATTCGGCCCGTTTTTCGGCGCATATATGTGTTTTGTTGCTTCTTTCCTATATAATTGGGCAAAATAGTTCACTTAAGCACTTTTTTACCGCACTTTTAAATGCGCAATATAGCAATTTTAGAGGCCCGCACCATACGCAATGCGACGCATTGATGAGAAAGCATATCCAGGGCGTAAAACTCAATTTTCGCGCCGCTCCGCGGCGCAATTTGTTTAAGAGTTTCAGGTCTTGAGCTTAAAAAAATATTACAAGTTGGCATAGCTGATTCCAAATTGGTGTCGCTGGTTCCAAAGTTGATATGGCAGTTTGCTAACTCCAGCTCCTAAAAGTTGGTATGGCCCATGCCATACCTATCATACTGCATTTTCCCGTCTTGTAACGTGCCTTTGCCACTTTTTTGTCCGTTTTTTTTTGTGGGGGGGGGGGGGGGGGCTTTCAACGCTTGGGAAGGGGGCCCTTTCAACGCTCGAGAAGGGGCCCTTTCGAGGCGCCGCCCCCCCCCCTCGACGAAATCCTGGCTACGTGCCAGGTCGTAATTATACTTATTAAGCTGTCGTAATTATCTCTTCCTCACAGATTGGATACGTTTGTTCAGATGGCCAAATATACTTATATTTTCCAGTGGTCCAGTGGTAGGTGAGGCAGTCAGGGGAGGGGGGGGCGCTGTTTCGTGATTTTGCTTAATAGGTTGGTAAATATATGCAGATCACCACGGTTAATACTTCACCGCTTCAAACGGACGTAAGGCACGCGGCACGTAAGGCTTTCGATTTTACTCTTCATTCTGCTGGTTGACAAGAATTGTGCGACTGCATAGGATTCAGAGCCTACACATAACAGCGTTAGGTAAATGCGAAGAACACAGCTAAAAAAATCATCGAAATATAATGTCCTATCATGTAGGTAATCCAATTCTGGACGGCCCGCCGATCTCCTTGCAGCAATATGTAACTGTTGCACAAGTTAAAGGGAAATAATGACCTTTTTCCACAAAAATGGAGTTAGCATTTGAAATCGCCAGACGAGACCAAAATATATTGTAAATTCATCACATTTTGAATGAAAACTTTCCTACCGAAAGATATTTCAAGTTAAAGTTGATAAGCGTTCCACACTTTTAACGACCGGTACTTGCAAGTACTTTTGGTCCTCATCAAACTGCGGGCTTTTCCCGTATTGTTTTTTTACGCAATGGAGTGGAAAATATATTGTGCGTTCTGCTTGTTGTGATTATATGCCCGGCGATCTTCTAAAACTAACAGCGATTGGACAAAATGGCAATCAAATCGGAAGCTCATCGATGCACATCAACGGCGGCATAGTTAGTGGTTGCGACCCTCAATTTTTGAAAATCTCATCTCATCATGCTCCAGGGAGGAGCCAACAGCCTGCAACACATTAAATGCATGAATAAATTCACAGGCAGTTCAAGGAGTTTTTAAGGTAGGTAAATTGGAAAATAAACAATCACAACAAAGGTTAAGCAAAAATGTTGAGGAAAAAGAATCAATGATTGAGAATCAAATAATGGTGCATTACCTACCAATTCAAATGACCCAAACTTATGAAATGTCAGGGGTGTCATGCTTGGCGCCCAAGGCCATATAACAAAACAAGGTCATATGTCATATATTAAGTAAACAAAGGCCCTGATGGATCTGTCGTCAGTCCAAAGTCATATGGTAGCATGGGCGTGACTTGCACTACTAGCCCATAGGGTCCCATGTTAAATTGCTACTTTTCCAGCTCGATTTTCGAACTGTTCTTCACCTCAAATTCATATATCAAACCCGCAGAAAGAAAGCGGTAACATTTTTATTTCGATTTTTGGGGTCAAAGTGTCAAGCCCAATCAACGGTTTTCGAGTTATTAACCAAAGTATGACACCATCTCAACGATATAGTCGAAGGTCGTAGGATCGAATCCCGGAGATGCCAATAGTTTTATCGTAGCAGTGGCTACATATAGTTTTACCAGCAACATGCGGTGTTTTGCGCTTCTTTTATTTGGTATAACTAAATTATAAAAATCAGGAAATCTTGTTAAAAAATATGAGGCAATTTTGTTTTTGCAAATATGCTAATTGTGCAAGTGCTAACTAATTAGGTAACTAACATCACATTTCCTCTGCGATGTTGCGATGATTTTTGTCAAGCGCAAAATTTTAACTGTTCTTATCAGATTCATAAATGATACCCATAGAATAAAGCCAAAGCATTTCTTTTTTTATTTTCGGGTTGAAATGGCAAGCCCAGCCAATAGTTTGCGAGTTATTGGCCAAAGTATGACCCTATGATGTAGTCCAAGAGCATGGAATCAAATCCCGGCAAGGCAAATGTTTTATTGGCAGTCGTTGAGAATAACGTTATATGTTTTGTGCTGCGTATTCCCTGGGACAAACACGCCACGGCACGGAGACTCTGTATTCGACACGTTCTCACGCGGGCGACTCAGACCGTTGGGCTCGGCCGGGTCTGTCCGGCTGCTGCGTTGGGGTTGGCCAGGTCTGTCCGGCTGCTGCGTTGTGCTCGGTCGGGTCTGTCCGGCCGGCCATCTGGGGGCGGTGTCGGTCTGTTTCAACAGTAAGAATATAGTTGTACAGGGAATACAACTTAAAATTTTCAATTTAACTACAAATTCAATTATATGCGGGTTAGGAAAAAAATTCGGCCCGTTTTTCGGCGCATATATGTGTTTTGTTGCTTCTTTCCTATATAATTGGGCAAAATAGTTCACTTAAGCACTTTTTTACCGCACTTTTAAATGCGCAATATAGCAATTTTAGAGGCCCGCACCATACGCAATGCGACGCATTGATGAGAAAGCATATCCAGGGCGTAAAACTCAATTTTCGCGCCGCTCCGCGGCGCAATTTGTTTAAGAGTTTCAGGTCTTGAGCTTAAAAAAATATTACAAGTTGGCATAGCTGATTCCAAATTGGTGTCGCTGGTTCCAAAGTTGATATGGCAGTTTGCTAACTCCAGCTCCTAAAAGTTGGTATGGCCCATGCCATACCTATCATACTGCATTTTCCCGTCTTGTAACGTGCCTTTGCCACTTTTTTGTCCGTTTTTTTTGTGGGGGGGGGGGGGCTTTCAACGTTTGGGAAGGGGGCCCTTTCAACGCTCGAGAAGGGGCCCTTTCGAGGCGCCGCCCCCCCCCCTCGACGAAATCCTGGCTACGTGCCAGGTCGTAATTATACTTATTAAGCTGTCGTAATTATCTCTTCCTCACAGATTGGATACGTTTGTTCAGATGGCCAAATATACTTATATTTTCCAGTGGTCCAGTGGTAGGTGAGGCAGTCAGGGGAGGGGGGGGGGGGGGCGCTGTTTCGTGATTTTGCTTAATAGGTTGGTAAATATATGCAGATCACCACGGTTAATACTTCACCGCTTCAAACGGACGTAAGGCACGCGGCACGTAAGGCTTTCGATTTTACTCTTCATTCTGCTGGTTGACAAGAATTTTGCGACTGCATAGGATTCAGAGCCTACACATAACAGCGTTAGGTAAATGCCAAGAACACAGCTAAAAAAATCATCGAAATATAATGTCCTATCATGTAGGTAATCCAATTCTGGACGGCCCGCCGATCTCCTTGCAGCAATATGTAACTGTTGCATAAGTTAAAGGGAAATAATGACCTTTTTCCACAAAAATGGAGTTAGCATTTGAAATCGCCAGACGAGACCAAAATATATTGTAAATTCATCACATTTTGAATGAAAACTTTCCTACCGAAAGATATTTCAAGTTAAAGTTGATAAGCGTTCCACACTTTTAACGACCGGTACTTGCAAGTACTTTTGGTCCTCATCAAACTGCGGGCTTTTCCCGTATTGTTTTTTTACGCAATGGAGTGGAAAATATATTGTGCGTTCTGCTTGTTGTGATTATATGCCCGGCGATCTTCTAAAACTAACAGCGATTGGACAAAATGGCAATCAAATCGGAAGCTCATCGATGCACATCAACGGCGGCATAGTTAGTGGTTGCGACCCTCAATTTTTGAAAATCGATTCATGTGTTTTCAACATTAGGAGTATTGTATAATTTGTCTGTGGCTGTATATAACACTATGCCTTATATGATCATGAACAATAATAATTTCGCCCCAAAAAAATGACAAATAATAACACAAAACTGGCAATTAAATTGGAAGCTCATCGATGCACATCGACGGGGATCTATTTAGCGTCGGCAATTTGTTTACAAAGTCATTGTCATGCTCCTCGGCGCACTTAACCATTGTGGCGAGTTGTTCCTGATTAGTATACCCAAGTCCCGTAGCAGGCTTTGTTAATGACGTCACTGGTGCCATTCTTGTGTAGCATTGCAAAATATATCTGATTTTGAGTTGAAAGCTAATTAAAGACTTATTCAAATTATTGATTTTATGTTTGAATTTTCTTGTGAATAATTATTAAAGGTATTTTATCACTGTATTTCATAGTAGTTTACACTTCAGAAACTTGTGACGTAATAATATTGTATCAAATATGCATTTCCCTCACCTTTTGCTATTATGGCGCAGTGCCGAGTGCTTTGCGAATACTAGCTTGCCTGGGGTTCAATTCATTCCGCCCTTATTTTATTCGAGTTGGTATAGTTTGCATGCTGTTGTTGTTCATGACTTATACTGATAGTCAGTCGTGCATCACGGATGCTTCACGGATTGCTTCACAGGTCAGAGCGCTGCTCGAACGCACGCTAGTAGCGCTTTCGTTCTCCATGGCAACCAGGCGTGAGCCAATGAAAAGCCAGAACGTATTCCCTTTCTGGCTTTTGATTGGCTGACGCCTGGTTGCCATGGAGAACGAAAGCGCTACTAGCGCTACTAGCGTGTGTCCAAGCAGCGCTCAGTTTGATCGGAAACGTCACAGAGCTTCCAAAAATGCCGCACTCGATGTAAACAATGGTAGGGAAGGACGAATTTGTCAATGACCTTCATGAAGTACACAAGGTACTTGGTTTGTATTTTTTCCAAGCTTACAACTTTGAATTTGGGAATAATTTTATTTAATTCTTAAATTTAAATAAGATAATTTTAAAACCATAACGGTAGCCTAAGAAATTGTTGCTAACAAAATCAAAAGGTCATTATTTCCCTTTAATGATATTTGTCATTAAAAGGAGATGTAAAAAAGATATTAAACCATTAGAAAAAGATCCACATTCCAATTATCCCGAAACATTGTTATCACGGGCACGGCGCCTGGGTGTTGGCTGTCAGTCCAGACAGGTTGTTGATTCACCTTTTTTGGAAGGATTCAATCACGATTCATTTTGGAATATGAATGATTCAGTCACCGTTTGATTCATGGATAACTATTTTTAGAAATGATTCTTTCCGATTCAAAGAATCAAAACATTTGTAACAAACACGGGTTAACATGGAAAACAGAATGGCAATCAGTCTGTGACGTGTAGCTATACCAACACAATGCCTGCACATCCATCGAGGGGGTGCAGCTGACCTTGCATGTCCCGCTGTCATTCTCTCGTCCAAGTGACACCTGATGACCTGAAGTGACTCAAGGCAAGCCGCACTGGCACAGCCATGGAGACAGTATAGAAACATTCATATATCACGGTCCCGGAAACGTATATAGCTCACGCCAAGCTCGCTCAAACTACCGGGTGTACTACTGAAGAAGTAATGTGGACGTGTGACAGGTAGGTGATTATGTCCCATTTGTGCGACAGTGACGTCTGCTGTCGCTGATGTCTATCTGTCTATGTAACATTAATTGTAAGTGCTGTATAGAGATTGCGCTGAGATGCGTGACGTGTTATATTATAGTACTGTGTTGGAGAAGATTGATGAGCTTTCGATCAGTACACCCAAGTTATGAGTGGTGATGGGCGTTGTGTTTTACTTTGTCACTAGTCTCGAAAAGAACACCCAGTGGACGATAAATATTCACGATATATTGAGCTACAAATTTAACCCGCGAGTTACTGGGGTATATTTCATAACGCGACTTACTGGGGGGGGGGGGGGGCTATTTTTTGCCCCCCCCCCTCTGATCTCCGGAACTACTGGACCGAATGTAAAAATTCAAACGGCATTCGATAGCCCTTGGAAATTTATTGAGGGAAAATAATATTGTTGACTTCAGGGTCACCGATGACGTCACAGGTCAGGTCAAGTACAAAATGTTTGACCGTGTCAAAAGGTCTCGATGGATGGAATTGTCGCGCAAAATTGCGATATTAAACGCATAAGCTATCGATAAATCGGTATGATTCGTGTGTCTGACACTTTTAAGTACCTTTCTAAGCTGTTTATGACCTTGGGTCAGGTCAAGGTCATCCGAGGTCACGAGGTCAAACTGCAGATTACGGTCATTAGGCGTTGTAACACATGTTTATGGGTTTGTTTTTCGTCTAGAACGCTAAAAATTACCTTAGACATTGTTTGCTCCATATAAATAGAAGTAAAAAGCAAAAATGGAAATGCGTTTTTTATGCATAGTAATGCTGTGAGAAGTGGTCGATTTTTGTCATTTAAAGGTCATAACTCGGTCATTTGTAAAGATATCGACTTTAAATTTGGTACACAAATTCACCGCATACGTATCGATCACATATATTCCGGTTTTTGGATAATTCTGATTTTTTCTTGAAAATTTTGTTAAAAAAAAATGTGTTTGGATTTCTCTAAATTTTGAATGAAAAAAACCCTCAAAAATCCGAGATAGCAGTTTGATAGCCCGGTCTATTGTTAGTAATTTGATTTAAAATAATTTAGTTTATCTCAAATATCGTACCTTTAACAGCGTTTTCCACAAACCATTATTTTGCAACAAAACCGAAGAACATCACGTCACTCTGACGTCATTCTCGGTTGACCTATCATAGCCTCATATTTTTCCTTTAGCCAACATGTGTCGAATTGATGTGAGAGAAAGTACTGCAAGTTTGGTGACGATACCGGTGTTTGTTTAGGAGTTATGGCAAAATAACGGGAGGGGGGCAAACAATAGCCCCCCCAGTAACTCGCGGGTTAACTGAGAATAATCGGAATAATATCCCACTGCCTTTTAGTATGGATTATTTTTGTTGGGATATTATGGCGTGATGTTCTTATACCTATTCGTACTCCCCGTGGCGGAGTACGGATACCTTCCCCGCGGCCACGGGAAGGCAGAGTAGCCGAGTAGATCAATATACCGTGAATATTTATCCTCAAATGGGTGTTATTTTCGAGACCAGTGACAAACTATATATAGGTTTCCAGTTTCCGCGCAATATGAGATGATAAAATGTCATTCACTGAGCTTACGCAGGGCATGTACATTATGGCGGTTCATTTTTACACAAATGTTAAATGTTCTTGGTGTCGCACTTTTTCCCGTTATTTCGACTACGCTGAGTCCAATGGTATCAATAATTTTGAAATAAAAAATATTTAGGGGTCACGAAAAATCGCCGAAAATTCCATGTTTTGCATGGATGTTTTGCATGGTTTGTTTTTCGTCTAGAACGCGAAAAATGACCTTAGAACATTGTGTGTTCCATATAAATAGAAGTAAAAAGCAAAAATGGAAATGATTTTCATACTAATAATACTTTTCATGCCCGAAAATCACCTATCGCGCGATTTTACCGATCTCCGCGATTTTACGAAACGAATTCAATTTTGTCCTTGTGGCATGCTGTTTTCATGTTATTTAGGCTATGGTGATTCCAGTGATATATATTTTTTTAAAAATCTGAAGATATTTAGGGTTCGCAAAAAAACGTTAAACATTTCATCTTTTTCTTTAAATACCCCAAATCGCCCATTTCGTAACCGCGGTTTCACGACACGAATATAATATTTTTTTAGATGGCACACTGCTCCCTAGTTAATAGGATTGTTGTGACAGCCGCAATCATTCATTAGACCATTGCTTTTCATTCGTTGCGCTGTATTTTAACCGTAATTCTGAAATGAAAGACAAACACATATAATCACATATTGGCCGAGTAAATAAACAAAACGACCAGACAATATCATGACCAAGACATTTAAATCATACACAAAATAATATAACACGAACTTACAATATTTGGGGGCACGTATCTGTTTCTCCAAAATCTGTTTCTGAGTGCCCGGCGCGGTGCCAAATGCGCCGGCAGCGTGCGTGGCAGATCAGCGTCAAGGTTATTGCTAAACCCTCGCACGGCTCACGCAGCCGACCGCAGCGCCATCACATTACAGCAAGGACGCCGGGAGCGCCCTCGTACGGCACGGCCGTCACATGCCTCCCTTAAATTTGCTTTAAAATTTACATTTCACAAGCGGCACGCCAGTCGGATCGGTGCACCACTGTTCTCATCGCGCGCACCAAGCGGTACACCAGTCAGATCGGTGCACCACTGTTCACATCGCGCGCGCCAAGCGGCACTCCAGTCCGAGCAGCACTCTACCGCTCACAACGCGCGCACAAAGCGGCACGCCAGTCCGAGCAGCACTCTACCGCTCACAACGCGCGCACCAAATGGCACACCAGTCAGATCCGGCACATGAGCCACAGATCCAGTATCACCTGCTCAGGCCGAGAGCAGCCGAACCAGCCGCTGTGTGGGCCGGTCGTAAGTCCCATTTCTTGTCCTCACAGTCGCCTTTCGGACGAGTCCGTCCGCGGAGGGGTGCGTCTGGACGACTCGCGCCAGCGGCCACCGACAGCGCGGCGAGCCGTCCTCCACGATGATGACGATGTCGTCTGGCTTGACGTTGACGTGGGTCGTCCTCCACTTCCTCCGTTCTTGACAACCTTGCAGGAAGTCTGTCCTCCAGCGACTCCAGAACAGGTTGGCCAGATATTGCACCCGGCGCCATCGCCGCCGACAGTAGAGGTCTCCTCTTTCAAAGATACCAGGCGGGGTTAGTACTACACTACTCTTTTGTGTCAGTATGTTAGTGGGTGAGATAGGCGTGAGTGGGTCGTTGGGACTCATGTGGAAGGAGGTGAGCGGACGACTATTCACAATAGCCTCAACTTCACACAGAAGTGTTCGTAGTAGTTCATCATCCAGACGAACGTCACTTCCCTTCAGAAGACCGTCGAGGACAGTTCTTACGGACCGTATCATGCGTTCCCATACGCCTCCCATATGGCTGGCACAAGGAAAGTTCATCTTGAACGTCACGAAGTCACATTCATTCTTCAGTAGCTCCCTGCGTACCTTGTCGGTGTCCATCTCCTCCAGCGCCTCTTCCAACGTCCTCTTGCTGCCGACAAAGTTGGTGCCTCTGTCACATCTGAGTACTCTGACAGGTCCCCTGCGGCTGACGAATCGGCGGTAGGCATTCAAGAATGCATCAGCCGACAGTGAGCAGGTCGTCTCGATGTGTATAGCTCTGGAGCTCAGACATGTGAACAGAACTCCCCATCTCTTGCTCTGGCTTCTCCGCTCTTGCACATAGAATGGGCCGAACATGTCTACTCCACTGTAGGTGAAAGGCGGAGCCGCTTCCAGACGGTCTTCAGGCAGGTCTGCCATCTTCTGCTCCAAGACCTTGCCCCGCAGTCTCCGGCATGTCACGCACTTCAGGATCAGACGTGATACGCAGCGTCTCCCTCCGATGACCCAGTAGCCGGAGGACCTGACACGAGCCAGTGTGAGCCCACGCCCGCCATGTCCGACCTTCTCGTGGCATTCCTTGACAATCAGTGACGTCACATGACTTGCGTTGGGAAGGATCACGGGGTGGATCTCTTCCATCGGAAGGCCGCTCCTCCGAAGTCTTCCTCCGACGCAGATCAGTCCATCTCGCACGATGGGGTCCAGACTGGACAGCCTCTTGGGCACCTTGGTGTTCCGCAGTCCCTGGTCTTCAGTCATGTCTTCTGCTCGTAAAGCAGCTCGATCAGCTTCAGTCAGAAGCTCTTCATGTTGTAGTGCCCTGAGGATCACCTTCTCCGCATCGCTCAGGTCTTGCACTTCTGGTCTCGACTTTGGCTTGTCTTGCAGCTGCGCTGCGCCCTTCTTCATCAGCACTCGGTGACGGAGCTTCCTCACGTACAAGACGCAAACGGCGACAGCTCGTTTTGCGCGTCTCCAGTCAGAGAAGTGTCCCACTCGCTTCACAAGTCCTGGCATCTTCTGGTCACAGGATATGGCTACCGGCTGCCTGCGGAAGCGTAGGAGGACGCCGGTGAGGTTCTGCGTCATGTCTGGACCCTGTAGCAGACAGTTGTTTAGCACATGACCCTTGTACTCAGCACTGCAGTCGAAAACGACTCTTATCTTCTCCTTCTGTGGGTGGTAGATACCGTGGTGCGGAATATACCACACTCTGCCATCATTGATGTGAAGTTCATCACTGGGAACTTCTTCGGCGTATCCGTTCGTCAGCGTCGCCTCCATGAATCCAACATAGTCGCGGCGGTAAGACTCATTCCTCACCAACTTCGACTTCAGTCCTTTTAGACGCTGCATTGCCGCTGCTTTGTTGTTCGGCAGACGCGTGTTCTCGTCCTTCAGCGGCAGTGGCATTTCCAGATGTCCATCTTCTCGCTGCCGAATGCCCTCTGTCATGTTCTTCAAGAACTTCTGGTCGTCGACCGACAGGCCTGGCTTGTTGTCTTGCTTCGTTTCTCGGAAGTCCGATTCGAGCGTCTTCAACACCTCCAGTGGGCTGAGCTCCCGCGCTCGTGATCTGAAGGCGAAGTGGCACTTCTTCACTCGACCGTCTCCTGCATCTACCAGGGAGCAGACTTCACTGGCATGGTGGGGGTCACCAACGCAGCCAACGATGCCCCAGCCCAGGTGTGTCTTGACCGCCCATGGTTCGTCGTCCTGTCCACTGATCACTTCAAGTGGCTTGATGGCGCGCGAACAGTTCGTTCCCAGTAGCAGAGCCACTTGAGCATGCTGAAAGAATGCTGGCATCTTGTCAGCTATTTCTTCCAAGTGTCGCCACTTTACAGCCGTTTCCTTCCTGGGAATGTTCTCCTTAGAGCACGGTACCTCTGGACGAGTGTAGGCAGTGGGAAGCTTGATGACACAGTCTTCTTTCAGTGGTTGTATCACCAGCCCTTCGACCGCTCGACTCTCGATGACAGACTTGCCTGTCATCGTGTTCAGGTCCAGCTTCGTCTCTCTTCCCTCTACGCCCAAGGTCTCGCAGATCGACTGAGAAACGAAGCATGCATCCGACTGGGCGTCGAGTACGGCGTACACCAGCACTTGTTGCGCAGGCTTGTCTTGGTGGCTCAGCAGTACAGGTAGTACTAGCGAATGTGAGCAACTCTCCCCTTCACCTTCCACAGACCCTGAACGGAGTGCCATAGCCTGCGGTGCGCGTTGGGCTTCTTGCCTCCCTGTGCTGCCTCCCCGCATCTCTCCTCTGTGGGAAAACGACTCGTCGTGCAGGAGAGTGGGATGCCATCTTGTGCACACATCACACTTCTCCCGTGAGCGGCACTCTTTCCACCTGTGTCCCTTCTTGAAGCATCCTCGGCACAGACTCAGCTGGTTCACCTTGACGTTTCTGTCGCGTACGGTCATGTTCTTGAACATATCGCAGTCTTTGATGCCATGCTGTCTTTGACACAGCACACACGCTTGAGCTCTTCTCACTCCATCATCATGATGTCCAGTGTGAGCTTCCTTGACTTCAGTCGAAGACACGAACGTCCTGACCTTGCCATGCGCCTTCTTGTGTGGAGCTGCTTGCTTCTCTTCATGTGTGGGCACGTCAACAGGTCCACACGCGATCCTGGCTTCCACAGTCACGAACTGCACAAGTTCAGAGAATGGCGGATGCCTCCCTGTAGAGCCTTCTCCGTACAACCACTTGTCCAACACTCTCTTCCATCTGTCCACCATGTATCTCGGCAACTTGCGCACCAGCATCTGCATCTCCAGGTAGTCGTCCAACACCCTCAGATGCTGTGAAGAATCTGCTGCAGCAGCTTGGCAGTGTTCCAGGTAGTCTGAAAACTCTCTCAGGGCGCGACCATCACCACTCTTGATAGCAGGCCATTCTCGCAGCTTCATGCGGTATGCATTTGACCTCACAAAGTCGTTGCCATATCTGTCAACAAGCCTTGCCTTGGCCATGTTGTAGGCCTCTTCAGTTCTCAGGTGCAGCCAACCAGAGATGGCTGTCTTCGGTTCTCCTCCAGTATATTGCCCCAAGAAGTGCAATCTCTCTATGGGAGACTCTGTCCGATGCTCGATGTATGTCTCGAAGCTCTTCAGCCACATTGGGAACTTCTCCACATTGCCTCGGAAGACATCAGGTTCCATTATCGGGAGCCTGCTACCAATGTTCTGCTCTGTGAGCACTGTTAGTCTGTGTAGCAGGGCTTCAGTGTTGAACCTGTGTTCTTCGGCCTGTGTGTAGGCTTGATGCGCTTGGACAGCTTCATGATGAGCTACTTCATGGTGAGCGGCTCCAGGATGAGCTGCTCCAGTGAGAGCGGCTCCAGGGTGAGCGGCTCCAGTGAGAGCGACTCCAGGGTGAGCGGCTCCAGGGTGAGCGACTCCAGGGTGAACGACTCCAGGGTGAGCGGCTCCAGGGTGAGCGACTCCGGTGAGAGCGGCTCCAGTGAGAGCGGCCCCAGGGTGAGCGGCTCCGGGGTGAGCGACTCCAGTGAGAACGGCTCCAGGATGAGCGGCTCCAGGATGAGCTGTGAGAGCGGCTCCAGTGAGAGCGGCTCCAGGGTGAGCGGCTCCAGGATGAGCGGCTCCAGTATGAGCAGCTTCTGCTTCTACGTGCACCATTCCTTTTCTTTCATCTTGGTTGGTTGACTTCAAGGTCACTTCTTCTTCTCCATCTGACTCAAATTTGTCAATCACCTTCAGTTTGGCTTCATTTATCAGTTGTTCAGTTTCTTCTTCGAGCTGTTCTTGTTCAAGCTCCAGTTGTTCTTGTTTTTCTTTCAGTAGAAGCTTCTTCTCACGCATGGCCGCTCTTGCTTGAAGTTCAGCCTTTTTCTGCTCCATGTCGATTCGCATCAGTGTCAGACGTGTCTTCACCTCACTGCTCGTCTGAGACATCCTGCTGGAACGTGAGAGACCGGCTTCAGATCTGGCAGGTTTCTCTCCATGCTCAGCTGTAGCAGCAGGTGAGTGAGCTTCAATTTTGATTTTCAGGTCATTCACTTCAGAGAGGTTGACTGCATGCTTCTGTGTGAAGTCAGTTTTCTCCTCATCATCGAGCACAGAGCACAGCACATCATATGTTTGTATGAACTCAATATACTCATGTCTCCAAATGGCAACATTCCTCTCAACCTTGCTCTCATCTCCCTGTTCTATCAACTCAACGATAACATCACCAGTGGACCTCAACTTCTTCAACAACTGTTCATACACCTTCCTCTTCTGAGCAGCTAGATAGCCTCTGCCTTTCTCCGTCACTCTGAGCTCTCTGCCTCTAGTCGACATCATTTCATTATCGCTCATGGAATTAGGACAGAAATATGTGTGGAATGTTCATGTTCGTGTGGAATGTTCATCAGAGGACATTAGGTAACAATGTTAGTATGATTACAGCACTATGTCTAACTAATAGAATGTGAAAACAAATATAAACAAAATAAATCCACCACCACACTAATTCCGAAGTGAGGTTTAGGGACGGGGGTGTCACACGAGGTGAGATATTTTCAAATATATCACACTAATTCTATACTACCAGGATCAGAAATCAGTAAGATTCTACAAGTTCACTGTATAGCTAACAGTTAACTTCACAAAATAAAACAAATGACTACGTTCAATGTCAAACTCAAAAGGTGCACCAGTCCGAGCTGGCACAGAAAAATGTCATCTAGAAAAGATGTCTCTACTTAGACATCTATGCTAATGTCTATCTACCGCCTGAATCATTTCATTGGTGGCCAATCTCAATTACTGGCCCCTATATTAATTACTGTAACAGCCGCAATCATTCATTAGACCATTGCTTTTCATTCGTTGCGCTGTATTTTAACCGTAATTCTGAAATGAAAGACAAACACATATAATCACATATTGGCCGAGTAAATAAACAAAACGACCAGACAATATCATGACCAAGACATTTAAATCATACACAAAATAATATAACACGAACTTACAATATTTGGGGGCACGTATCTGTTTCTCCAAAATCTGTTTCTGAGTGCCCGGCGCGGTGCCAAATGCGCCGGCAGCGTGCGTGGCAGATCAGCGTCAAGGTTATTGCTAAACCCTCGCACGGCTCACGCAGCCGACCGCAGCGCCATCACATTACAGCAAGGACGCCGGGAGCGCCCTCGTACGGCACGGCCGTCACAATTGTGCTTATTCCAAATATAGCAATGCATTTTTAATTAAACACAATACTTGGGGTGGAAAAATCGCCAAATATTTGACACTTTTCTATAACCATCCCCAAATCACTTATTTTGTCCCGGCGATATTACATGCCTGCACTGTTTTGATTCTCCGGAAATGTAAATTATACATATTTAAACGGATACAACATAATCTTTATGTATTTCCCTTGTATTTGATCAGTTGCATGCCGCATGGGTATTTTCTCTTGTATAGGAATGTTTAGTTTTTTGGGACTCCATCACTATGCACGACGCATAACTCTTACCGACACAAGTGGCTTTCTAAAGAGTGTGTCGCATCAAGACAAAGGCAATTGTAACTTATGAGTAAAACATCAGTTGTCGTGGCATTGCATGTTTCAACACATAGCCTCTTGACAAAAAGTTTCCTCCCAAAATGACTTCGAATTGAAGTGATGCACTCGTCACACATACGCGTACAGGCCCGCATTAGGGTTGACTTCTTGACCGTGGAGACCTGCTTGCGATGGTCCACCTCATAGGTAGTGTATGGAGTACTCAGGGGTGTAACTTCTCCATATTTTTTTTTTTTTTTTGGGGGGGGGGGGGGGGGGGGGGGGGGGGGGCTGAGCTGGGAAAAATCGCTTAAAGTACCATCAAAATTCACAAAAATACAGATTTCTCCCCGGATTTGACCCACTTCCTGGCCCAAGTTAGGGTGGGGGACTGGATAATGGACAATGGACAATGGATATCCCCGCAGGGAGAAGCTGCGAGCAGGGCCCAAGCCATGACGGCGTCACCACTCCCGGTTGCGACTCGAGGTCCACCACATGCCCTGTGGCCAGCGACGACCAGACCCGGGTTGACGTGTGCGCGACAGAGGACGGAGGACCGGTTACGGGGAGGATAAAAAGGGTCTTCTGTAAACAGATACGCATTACGTATAACACTTACTTTCTACATTATGTACTGTAGTACTACATTATCCTGAGCTTTAGGCAGTACAATACCAAGAAAATGAAGGTATGTGATATACGTACCTTCAGGTAGCTGCGGACTGGTGCTGGCTTTTTGCAGCCATATTCTTACTGGAGGTGGGGTTAGCACCACGACCATCGCAAGCAGGTCCTCACGGTCAAGAAGTCAACCCTAATGCGGGCCTGTAAGCGTATGTGTGACGTGCGCATCACTTCAATCGAAGTCATTTTGGGAGGAAACTTTTTGTCAAGAGGCTATGTGTTGAAACATGCAATGCCATGACGACTGATGTTTTACTCATAAGTTACAATTTCCTTTGCCTTGATGCGACAAACTCTTTAGAAAGCCACTTGTGTCGGTAAGGGTTATGCGTCGTGCATAGTGATGGTGTCCCAAAGAACTAAACATACATATATAAGATAAAATAGCCATGCGACTTATTAAATAAAAGGGAAATACTTGAAGATTATGTTGCATCCGTTTAAATATATCTAAATTACATTTCCGGAAGAGCCAAAACAGAGCAGGAATGTAATATCGCCGGGACAAAGCAAGTGATATCGGGATGGTTATAGAAAAGTGTCAAATATTTGGCGGTTTTTCCACCCCTAATTTTTGCAAAAAAAAATGTACTGCTATATTTGGAATAAGCACATTCCTATTAACTAGGAAGAAGTGTGCCATGTCGAAAATATTATATTCGTGTCGTGAAACCGCGTTTACGAAATGGGCGATTTTGGGTATTTAAATAAAAACCTTAAATGTTTAACGTTTTTTGCGACCCCTAAATATCTTCCGATTAAAAAAAGAAGATATCACTGGAATCACCATAGTTTAAATAACAGGAAAACAGCCACAAGGATTTGGTAAACATTCGTTTCGTAAAATCGTGGAGACAAGATGGGCGATTTTAGGGCATTTATAGCAAAACATGGAATTTTCGGCGATTTTTCGCGACCCTTAAATATTTATTTCAAAATTATTGATACCATCGGACTCAGCGTAGTCGAAACAACGGGAAAAGGGTGTGCCACCAAGAACATTTAACATTCGTGTAAAAATGAACCGTCCTAATGTATGTATGCATGTATGTACATACAATCTCTGCCTCCTACGCTAAAGTTAGGATATAGGAACATCACCCTACTGGCTTTCTGTCTAGTGCGCTGCCGACTACCTCTCAATATTGCCTAATATGCACAGGGGTCCTTATTGGGTCCGCAATGGTCGGGCCCCCTCGTGGTCCGGTGGGACTCCCTTTTAGGGTCGTGCCCTCCCCCCCCCCCACTTACGAAAATCATGTGTGCGCGCCTGAATTTGAGGAATTTTGGAAGATAGCTATGCACGGACCGGTCGTTGATATGGCTGAGTTTGTCTAAAAAATGAAGCGTCTCTCTAAAACTGTCTCCAACTCCAGTTGGCGAGTTGACATAAATTTGCACCTCTGATTTGACTGAGCCGGGCATGCGCTGCTGACAGGATTGTTGCACTCTTGTGATATTACCGGTCATGTTATGTTCATGTCAAACATACATCGATCATTTATAAGTGTAAGTGCTTTGCAAGTGACACATTAACTGCCATTTTATGTTCATGTCAAGCAGGCATCGATAATTTTGAGATATTCGCACATATGTAATAATGCCTTATGTCAAACTAATAATCGGAGATTCGCTTCTTATTTTATAGAAGCAATACGTTGAATACTGTTGCGGTCGCAATGCTACATAATAACTCACTTTTATTGTCTTTCCTCTGTCACTGATTTCAGGCCAAGACCAGCATGTATGTGCAATGTACATGCAATGACCTTCAAAGCGGTGTGAGGATCACTTTGACTTTGTGTTACGTGTTTGTTTATTTATCTATAACGCAACACCTCCGCATCTCCGTCCTCCGATTTCATCATTAGTACACCCAACAGTCAACACAAACAGCAACGTGAGGTGTGAAAATTGTATTATCAATTGGTATAAACTATGTTTCCTATCGAGCTATTGTAATCGGTGTTGGAACCTAAAAGACGACTCATCTCACTGCGTTCTGAAATGAGCCCACGGCAATTCCATTGTGCCATAGTGTCTCAGACATCGTCATGCATTTTAGAACAGTTCCCGCAGTGTTGGGGCCTGGGTAACAGAAAGTCAGCGCACACGATCTATCGAAACTCGCACCACAGGCCGAGACGGCCCAGTGTTGGGGCCTTGGTAACAGAAAGTCAGCGCACACGATCTATCGAAACTCGCACCACAGGCCGAGACGGCCCAGTGTTGGGGCCTTGGTAACAGAAAGTCAGCGCACACGATCTACGAAACTCGCACCACAGCCGAGACGGCCAGTGTTGGGGCCTGGGTAACAGAAGTCAGCGTGCATACGATCTATCGAAACTCGCATCACAGGCCGAGACGGCCCAGTGTTGGGGCCTGGATAACAGAAAGTCAGCGGCACACGTTCTATCGAAACTCCGCACCACAGGCCGAGACGGCCCAGTGTTGGGGCCTGGGTAACAGAAAGTCGGCGTGCGCACGACCTGTCGAAACTCGCACCACAGGTCGAGACGGCCCAGTGTTGGGGCCTGGGTAACAGAAAGTCAGCACACACGACCTGTCGAAACTCGCACCACAGGACGAGACGGCCCAGTGTTGGGGCCTGGGTAACAGAAAGTCAGCGCACACGATCTATCGAAACTCGCACCACAGGCCGAGACGGCCCAGTGTTGGGGCCTGGGTAACAGAAAGTCAGCGTGCACACGATCTGTCGAAACTCGCACCAAAGGCCGAGACGGCCCAGTGTTGGGGCCTGGGTAACGCCCAGTGTTGGGGCCTGGGTAACAGAAAGTCAGCGTGCACACGACCTGTCGAAACTCGCATCACAGGACGAGACGGACCAGTGTTGGGGCCTGGGTAACAGAAAGTCAGCGTGCACACGATCTATCGAAACTCGCATCACAGGACGAGACGGCCCAGTGTTGGGGCCTGGGTAACAGAAAGTCAGCGTGCGCACGACCTGTCGAAACTCGCACCACAGGCCGAGACGGCCCAGTGTTGGGGCCTGGGTAACAGAAAGTCAGCGCACGCGATCTATCGAAACTCGCATCACAGGACGAGACGGCCCAGTGTTGGGGTTTGGGTAACAAAAAGTCAGCGTGCATACGATCTATCGAAACTCGCACCACAGGCCGAGACGGCCCAGTGTTGGGGCCTGGGTAACAGAAAGTCAGCGCACACGACCTGTCGAAACTCGCATCACAGGCCGAGACGGCCCAGTGTTGGGGCCTGGATAACAAAAAGTCAGCGTGCATACGATCTATCGAAACTCGCATCACAGGCCGAGACGGCCCAGTGTTGGGGCCTGGATAACAGAAAGTCAGCGTGCATACGATCTATCGAAACTCGCATCACAGGACGAGACTTTATTTTAGCCTAATTTATAGAAAATTGCGATGGTGAAATATTCCCTTTAAAATGCCTTAAATCTGACCATAGCTGGTGGGGCAATATTAAGTATGAATGTATATGTAGCGTTGACCCGCGCCGTGGCGGTGTTCGGCGCCACCTTCGCCGTGCCGGGGGGAGGGGGGGGGGGGCTCTAACTAAAAAACTAAAAGAGATATAAAGATGCGGAAAAAGCGTTCGAATCTCGACAAGCACATTCGAAAGTACTTCAGATTTGTTTTCCTCAAGTCAATATTGAGGTCACCAGAGGTCATCAAAGGTCAGATTTGCCAGTTTTAGGACTTAGCTCCAGAAATTCCCAGATATCACAGGGACTATGATAGCTAGGAACAAACGACAAAAGCACTGGCAAGCTCTTGAAACATGCAATCGCCAACGTGTCTCATATTTTAGCTCAGGTCTATAGTTAAGGCTCCAGAGCTCATCAAATGTCAAAACGTTTTTCTTTACAAAACAGTTCTTCACGAATATCTTTCTACCTAATAACGATAAGGCACTCATTTTGATGCCATCGTGTTTGTCTTGTCAAGACACTTCGACTTATATTAGAGTTGACTAGGTTAGGTCAACTTAAAAATTAAACCTCAGGTCAAGGTCAAGTGGTGACCCAAGTAGGTCATGTTGCATATGTGTAGAGTCCCTCGACGAGACAAACACATTGGTGTCGGTTTCACTTCTTTATCGTCATTATGTCGAGAGATTTGTTGACAAAACTGTTGGTAACCTCGGATGACCTCGGGTAACCCTGTAGGGGGTCACTGAACAAAAATGGCACCTAGGTCATCCAGAGTGTTTTATAATAACATGAACCAGAAGGAAGTAGACTGCTATCTTACATATCCTTGGAATAAAAAAACATTTTAATATTTCCCCATTGACTTACAATTGGTCACGAAATTGACCCGACCTTAGGTCGCTGATATACAAAATCCAAGATGAATGAATTGTATATATATATATATATATATATATATATATATATATATATATATATATATATATATATATATATATATATATATATATATATATATATATATATATATATATATATATATATATATATATATATATATATATATATATATATATATATATATATATATATTATATATATATATATATATATATATATATATATATATATATATATATATATATATATATATATATATATATATATATATATATATATATATATATATATATATATATATATATATATATATATATATATATATATATATATATATATATATATATATATATATATATATATAATATAATATATATATATATATATATATATATATATATATATATATATATATATATATATATATATTATATATATATATATATATATATATATATATATATATATATATATATATATATATATATATATATATATATATATATATATATATATATATATAATATATATAATATATATAATATATATAATATATATAATATATATAATATATATAATATATATAATATATATAATATATATAATATATATAATAATATAATATATATAATATATATAATATATATAATATATATAATATATATAATATATATAATATATATAATATATATAATATATAATATATATAATATATATAATATATATAATATATATAATATATATAATATATATAATATATATAATATATATAATATATATAATATATATATATATATATATATATATATATATATATATATATATATATATATATATATATATATATATATATATATATATATATATATATATATATATATATATATATATATATATATATATATATATATATATATATGTATATATATGTATATATATATATATATATATGTATATATATATATATATATATATATATATATATATATATATATATATATATATATATATATATGACTTTATGAAATCGTGTAAGTGTAAAATCAATCATCTAAAAACTGTGACTGTGGTACGACCACAAGTCTTTTTGGAGGTGGGGTCACGTGACCTGGTCTGGTGACCTGACCTGAGATGACCATAGGTATTTCTTTTAACATAATGTGGGCAATTGATGCGCGAACAGCTGTGATAAAAACGGCGGCGTTGCGCGTCGGCGTTTTTTCGCTATCCTCGAAAAACCTGAGGATGGGGGGGGGGTCTAAATACTCTGGCACGGTGCGTTAAACACCCCGGCACGATGGGTTAGACCCCCCCCCCCTCCGTGCCGGGGGGGGGGGGGGGTCTAACCCGCACCCCGGCACGGTGCGGGTTAAGGATAATATCCACTAAAAACTAGCTCAAATCCATTCATATTGTAACGAAAACAGGTGTTCATTTCAGACGGTCTACCTATCAGTACTTGTTGGGAATTAATAGTATGTTATCTTTTTCTTTTTTTTGGAAGTAACGAACTTGAAAGCCAATATAAATAAATACAAACTTGTAAGCATGCTTTGATATTTGTTTTCTCTAAAAAATACTCCGAATGAAATCAAGAGCACAAAGTAGTTTCATTAAAACGAAACCCACTTCCATATTCATAAATGAAGTGGAAAATAATCAAGTCAAATTAATGTATGTGAAGTTTCCAACGTTTCATCACGCCTTCCACCTGGCTGCCGATGGAAAACAAAACGTTTCTCAGGGATCACCGGCATACAGCATGCAAACTACTTGAGTGCGAGGCATCGGGATGGCGGCGCCAGGACCGGCTCTCAGCTTGACGTAGAAGTACCCAAACCCGTCATCAACGGCGTCCGGTTCACCAGTGTACCACTTCTGCGTCCAGAAGGTGGAAGTCGAGCCACCCAGCATCTGGAACTTGCCGTCAATGTAGCGAATATTCATCCAGACGCGGCCGTCGACGTTGTTGACGAGAAAGGTGACCTGCTGTTCGGTTTCGATGGTGGGCAGCGTGGCGGCGGAACCAAACCTCGAGATGCAGTAGTCGCTGTCCTCTTGCCAGTAAGCTCCGGTGTCGCCGGGCGTTGAGACGACGTAGCAGGCGTTACCGACCCGGGTCCAGGTGGACGGACACTCCTGTGACACCCGCGGGTCAACCGCGGCGGTGGTCGTCCCAGAAGCAGCTGTCGTCTCCGGGGTTGTCTCGACGACGGCGGAGGTTATCGGTTGAGGGAGGGACAGTTGTTCCACGAAGATGCGCGTCCCGGCGGCAGCCGTCAGCTGGTGTTGGGCAGGCGCCTCGGACAGCAGCAGGCAGGAGTGCTCGGTCGGCTGGATGGCGGCGCAGTCGGCCCGGAGGACGCAGCGCACGGCACACTGCGTCACCCCGCCCCCCGGCGCCGTCTGCAGAGGGGTGCCGGTGAATGCCTGGTCGCTGTATGTCAGCTGGAACACTCTGCCAGTGGCTTCCGCCTGCAGGATGAGCAGCAGCAGCGGCAGCAGCAGCGGCAGCAGCAGCGGCAGCAACAGCGGCAGCTGCCCAGGCTTTTCCATTGCGTTTCGCTGCTTCGCCATCCGAAGGGATCTGCAACGACGATTCATTAACCCGCGTATACACGTGGGGGGGGGGGGGGGTCTATTTTTGCCCCCTGTCGTCATCTAGTGGCATCTCGGCAACTACAGCTCATATTCATAGACCTTTCAGTACACACTGATGATGATGATGATTCGGGTTTTCAGGCGCTCCGACGGCTAAGGTCATTTGGCTTTGAGTACACTCTCTAACCCAATTCATGGATATCTAAACATAGCTAGGATAATAGCGCCACTATGAGGAGACAGAAAATGACGTACGAGCTTTGGGCTGGAATTTTGTTTAACAATTGTTACGGTAAAATATGTAAGCATATATCGATATCATAGACTGGCGTTTAGGTTATCATCGAAATGTGCCGGGAATTTATTACACTTCATTCCATCAAATGTAAAGATCAGAGTTTCAGTTTTGGAAATTACATATGCTTCAATATTTAAAAACAACTTTCAATTTTCCGCACCACAGGAATGTATATAACGAACAAAGTTCGGATAAGCCTACGTCACACGCACAGCCTACGTCACACGCTCAGCCTACGTCACACGCTCAGCGTTCATGTCGCTTCATATCGCCTTTCTGGTGGACAGTATAGTCAGAAGAATAATGAAATATGGCTCAGGATTAATAACATGCGTCTCGAAGTATAAAATGAATGATATTTGTTGACATATATAATTCTGCCGGCCAACATGAATTGCGCGATCGGGTGGTGATGTCAGGACCTGCGCAACAAGCTCTGCTTAGCGCAGGTCCTGACCTCGGAAATCCATCCATACAAAACATTCGGATTAAATTTATAAAATAAAAATAAATAATATTAGCATGGACTCATTTAGGAAACCGAGCGAAATATGGACACTCTCCTCTCACCTCTGCATTAATGTACGATATAAGTAAATGAAAGGTCATGCTCACGTCAATGGTACGGGGCTGCGTTTGTTGTTGTTGTTGTTGCACACGCTCGTCTTTGAACACCAGTTTCACCAATGTTCTATTATTGTTGGTACGCTTCGCACAGTAGTTGAATTAATACTGAATAAACATGAAGTTGAAAATGGGACATTATGTTTTTCCCTTCTTCATTATGCAAACCCATGGAATTCCAATGGCCATCAGAAACTTCTGTAATATAAAGGTCAAAATATTAGTTATATCAAAATATTAGTTTGACGACAAATTCCTTGACCATCTTAAATGGAATGTTTCACCTTTGTATTGGTTTTTAACTGAGATAGCCATTATCTTTGGCCGTTATTGAAATGTTGAAAATACTAAGGTCATTTTCCCAAAAACTTAGCCGTTTTTAAGCAATTTAATTTCTCATTTGCAAAATGGGGTCTAGGCTAATGCCGCCGCTGATTGGCTGACAGCGACTTTTTCAACCAATCCCACTTTCCCAGCCAATCAGCGGCGGTCTATAGCTCAATAATGACGTCATCATCCCCCAAACAAAAATGTATAAAGTTAAGTGACTATTGAGAGAAAATGATCACCATCGTTTTCAGCAGCACTTGCTTCATATTTTCGACTACAACCAGCGTATATTTGGCAACTTTCAGAAAGGTGAAACATTCCCTTTAACCTAAAACAATCCCTTTGGGTAAATATGATTCAACTTCAGTTACAAAATAGATGCACGGCGACAAAACATTCCTACACAACAGCAACTCCAGCGACAATGAATAACGCAACAAATGCCTTGTTGAGCTCCGTTGAGTAATCCTACTTACCTCGGCAACCCTTCAAAAGAGAGTGACGGAGGGACTGTGAACGAGTTCGCTGTTTGGGCGGTCTCCACGAGACTAGAAAACAGTCTCACTGAGTAATCCTACTTACCTTGGCGCCCTCTCAAAAGAGAGTGACGGAGGGACTGTGAACGAGTTCGCTGTTTGTGCGGTCTCCACGAGACCAGAAAACAGTCTCACTGAGTAATCCTACTTACCTCGGCAACCCTTCAAAAGAGAGTGACGGAGGGACTGTGAACGAGTTCGCTGTTTGGGCGGTCTCCACGAGACTAGAAAACAGTCTCACTGAGTAATCCTACTTACCTTGGCGCTCTCTCAAAAGAGAGTGACGGAGGGACTGTGAACGAGTTCGCTGTTTGGGCGGTCTCCACGAGACTAGAAAACAGTCTCACTGAGTAATCCTACTTACCTTGGCGCTCTCTCAAAAGAGAGTGACGGAGGGACTGTGAACGAGTTCGCTGTTTGTGCGGTCTCCACGAGACCAGAAAACAGTCTCACTGAGTAATCCTACTTACCTCGGCAACCCTTCAAAAGCGAGTGACGGAGGCACTGTGAACGAGTTCGCTGTTTGGGCGGTCTCCACGAGACCAGCAAACAGGCTCTGTACTGACACCAATGGCAGCCGCGCTTTGTCAATCAATCTCGACGGACAACGCAGCTTACACCTGTAGAGACCGCTCAGTATGGCTAGCGTAGGGTAGATCCGGGCAAAGCGTACCCCCGGGGTAATTCGCCCGAGGGTAATATCTCGGAAATGCAACGACCTTGAGCAAAGACGACAGCGTCTTCTCAGAAAGTGCGCACAAATTAACTGGCGTCGGTCTTTCCGGTTCAGCATCACGTCCCGTGACAAAGCTGTGCAGTAAAGAAGTTTTTCATCATTTTAAGAACGGGATAACATCATATCTTTCTTATAAGCAAGACATGCTATAATCTGTACTAAGAATGCACTATAGATAGTTGCACTGCAATCCATTTCATTATTGAATAAGTGCATTTGCGCGCATTGGTTGGGTTTCATTGGATGACCCCCATCGGACGGCCCCCCTCTAAATCGAAAACTAAAAGGGCTAGATAGACGCGGAAAAAAGCGTCCGAGAGCTCACGACAATGACATTGGAAGTAATTTTTTGTTTTGGCTCAGGTTTATATTGAGGTCACCGTCCAGAGGTCATCAAAGGTCCGATTTTCCAGTTTTAGGTCTTCGCTTCGAGCACCACCCCCAAAAATATATATCAGGAACTATGATGGCTAGGAACAAACGGGAAAAATATTCGAAAGCTCTTGAAAAATGAAATGGAAATTGGTGTCCTCAGATTTTAGCTCAGGTCAATAGTTTAGGCTCCAGATTTTGGGCAAAATAGTGAATAGCTTTTTATCGGTTAAACATAGAGCAATATTTTAACACCATCGTGTTTGCCTCAGCAAGGTGCTTAGAAACATATTAATTGTGACCTGGTTAGGTCATCTTCAAAATTTGACCTGAGGTCAAGGTTATTTGGTGGCCCATATGGGTCATGTTGGATTTGGGGCGACGCGACACGACGAGACAAACACAGTGGTGTCATTCGCACATCTTTATCTTTATTATATCAATAATTATTAGCAAAGCAGTTTTGATGACCTCAGATGATTTCAGCTGACCTTGCAGATGTCACTGAGCAACGATTGCACCTGGATCATCAGGAATGAGCTAAAATAACATGTTTCTGAAAGAATTGGCTGGTTCCAATGCATATTCTCTGAAGAGGAAGCATTCGTATATTTTCCCATTCACTTATAATGGGGTCAGGAAATCGACCTGACTTTAGGTCACCGATACAAAACAAAATCCGAGATAACTTTGTAAGTACTTATGACCTTATGAAATCCTGCAAGTTTCAAGACTCTCTGACAAAGACTGTGGCTTTGGCACGACCACAAACATTTTTGAAGGTAAGGTCACTTGACGTGACCTAGTGACCTGACCTGAGATGACCTGAGGTCAAAACTTTTACACAGTGTGGGTAATTGATGTTCAACTGGCTGTACAAAATTTGGCGGCGTTGTGGATCGCCTTTTTCTCGCTATTTCCGACAAACCTCAGGAGGGGGGGGGGGGGGTCAAAACGACCCCCCAACCATGGCGAGGGTTAAAGGGATTATACGGGTTTCCGGCCTGAAAGGAAATGCACTTTTTTGCAGTTGTATGAGCTTTAAACACGCTTAAGACATATAACAGGGACCTCAATGCTCATTTAGTCCATTATTTCAGCAATTATCAGCGTTAAAACTTTGGCGTTTTTCGAGACTTGTAACAGATAACGAGTACTTGATCGGCATTACTGCCCACCACCTTTATCTTAGAATCTGCAGCAATCAATTGTATAGTTTTGAATTATCTGCAAGTCCTACACTGGATCACAAAATGATTATGCAATTCAAAACTGACGGGACTCTTTATTACTACACACTGTTCGTTCAGGTTTTGTGGTTTTCTTATCTCTGGCCTTCAGCGTTGATAATTTGGTGGTGGCGTATCGGCATGCAAATTCATGAAAAATATATAATTGTATGGGAAAAACTAGGTAACTGCTGCTGTCGTTGGAACAAAACAAGTGTATTTTGTCAAATATTGCTTATTTTACCGAAAATATGCCATAAGTGAGGTGTTTCTATTAGCATAAAAGAGATGACTGGCTCTGCCTCAGCCGGTCCTGCAGAAATTACGCGGTGACATTACCGCGCACTTTGTAATGTCCTTACGTGCAGAAGAGGTCATTTCCAGAAAAATGTGACTGCCGTGTGACTTCTACCACCTTTTAAAGTACGTTTTACTATGTAACTCAATTATTCTGGGAAAACCCGTATAATCCCTTTAACTAGAGACTGCAGCTTGGTGTTAGTTTCTTCATAAACGATGTATACTGTGCCGCATCACAAAACGGATTGCGGGGCAGTCTATATATTTTCCATGGACCTACGGCAATGAACACAACAATGAACAACAATGACAATGACAACAATGACAACACGTCCTCGAAGGCTTTTAGTACCAATAGCTACTAAGAGGGGAAACGTTTTTTAGTACGGATTATTACTAAACGTTGCGAAGTATGTATAGTATCATTTCGTACTAATCAGAAGCTTAGTATCATTTCGTACTAATCAATGTATGCGCTCGTTAGCGATGGAAGGCCGGAAAGGGTGAATTTAGTGGCGTAAGTAAATTCATGATTCTGAAATTTAGTGGCGTAAGTAAATTCATGATTCTGAGGAATCAGAATGGGTTGGATCAGGATGCATTTTGAGTATTTTATCTACCGTGGTTAGATGTGTTGAGACTTGAGTGATTTGCCGTTAGTTATAGTTATCTTGGCCATGACCGCCATTTCTGTAGCGTCTTTGGTCAGGGACGGTTGCATAGGCAGCGTTTTGAGTTACCTTCAAGTGTGACACACCATTGGCCGACTAATACCGTTATAAGTACCTAAGTGATTTCTGTGTAGCACTACTACATTACTGTTATTAACAGACACTCAAGACGTTGTGTTAGTACTCAGTGTTGACAAATGGGGGGGGGGGGGCGGAGAATTAGGGGTTTTGGGGGTGCTCAAGCACCCCCTCAGCTAAAAAGTGCACCCCTTCACTGTAAAAAGCACCCCCTCAAATTAGCAAGTCCGTTTAACTAACGGCTGCTCAGTCTTGCTTTGGCGAAGTAAGACTGAGTGGTGTAAAAGTGTGTGTATGTGTGTATCTATATATCTGAACCCCGCTTCAGACAAGCTAAGTGGCTGTTGGATAGCTCTGTTGTTTTGTGTATTTTTTTTAGGAACCACATTAGATTTAGATATAAGTATTAGATATTTAGTTTTGTGGATATCGTTTAGGTATTATATTTGGTAACGGTGGGGCTGGCGTCACCGGTGATGGTAACGGTGGGGCTGGCGTCAGCGTCGCGGCCGGGCAATACAATCAAGGTTCAAGGTTACTATCACCGTTGTTGGTCTGGAGTCATGGGGAAGCCTAATGACGTCACCAGATTCTGGCTACGAGCGAATCTTGGGCGGACCTGATCAGACTTAATGGCTACGAGCAGTAGGTTTCGTCGCGATCAGACTTAATGGCTACGAGCTGTAGGCCGACCCGATCAGACTTAATTGCTACGAGCTGTAGGCCGACCCGATCAGACTTAATGACTACGAGCTGTAGGCCGACCCGATCGGACTTAATGGCTACGAGCTGTAGGCCGACCCAATCGGACCTAATGGCAGGGTTAGGTTAGGTTAGATTAGGTTAGTTAAGTTTAATTCCGATCGGTTCGGCCTACCGCTCGTAGCTATTAAATCGGGGCGGCCTAAGATTCGCTCGTATCTGGTGACGTAATAAAGCTTCCCTATGACTCAAGACCAACAACAGTGATATTAACCTTGAACCTTTATTTGATTGCCCGGCCGCGACGGTGACGCCAGCCAGCGACGGTGACGCCAACCCCACCGTTACCTTATATTTAAGCATTCATAGTTAGCTGTTACCTCTTACTTGCTTTTTAAAGGACTTTTCATTCTATCTTGTGTGCGCCACAATTGTCTTGGTCTTATTTTTGTGTTATTAGTTGTAGGGTTGGATAAGAAGATATTTTTTTTTAGAAAATTAGGGATAATTAAGGTGTATTTAGTATTTAGTTTATTTAAGTGTTTCATTCTAGCTTGTGTCCTCCCGCTTAGGACTGTACACAGCTGTTGCTAGTTTGCTTGGCTCACTTCTTGTTGTGAAGTGTCTAGTATTAGGTGCACTCATAGCTGATTTGTGTCACTAGCTTTACATAGATCTAGTTAAGGTTTAGAAGAAGAAGAAGAAAAAAATAAGTTAAGTTAGTAAAGTATAGAGAAGCGCATAGTACCTAAGTTATATACCTAAGTTACTAGTGTATTCAAATGAGCATGACTAGGATGCAGGTGAAGGTAGCAGAGCTAGAGGCCCTCCATGCCAGGGTAGCGGAGCTTGAGGCGCAGTTAAGTAAGTGTAGGTGTAGAGATGAGCCGCAGGAGGGTGTAGCTCCTGACCAAGGAACGTATGCGCAGATCGTGGTTAGGGGTCAGAAAAGGAGCCTACAGGATCAGGGACCAGTGGTAGTTCTGATAGGGGCATAAGGGAGGAGGATAAGGCAAAGGTGGATAGTCCAGCTGGGGTTTGGAAGTGTGTTGGAGGGTCACATTTCTGGAGACCCAACACTGTGGAAAGTAATGCTAGGGTCACAGACAGTAAGGATGAGGAGGGGTGCTGGGTAATGGAGGGTGGTAGCAGAATCTGGAGGAGGAAGAGGGAAGGGGATCAGGAGGGATGGACAAAAGTTCAGGGTATAGTCAGGCAGTACAGTCCCAGGGAACATCCGCAGGTTACAATATCAAATAGGTTCAGTGCGTTAGAGTCAGCAGCTGAAAGTGACGGGGAAGAGGTTCAGCATTTAGTGGTTGGGGACTCAAGGGTAAGGCCCTTAAGGCGAACATTCTGTGGGAAGAGGGACAGATGTATAGTCAAACCAGGGGCAAGAGTAGCTGATATGGGCCCTGTCATTGAGGCAGAACTTGGTAGGAGTAGCCCGGAGACAGTTATACTACAGGTGGGGGTGAACGACATAGGACCTAGGCAGAGTGTGCAAATAGTAGCGGAGTACCGGAGCCTGCTGCAGAGGCTGAAGGAGTCCAGGAAACCAGTCATTGTGACTGGCATCCTCCCTCGCTGTGGAGCCAGTGAGGAGTGGTACTCGAGAGCTCTGTCTGTGAACAGCTCAGTTCAGACCTTATGTTCAGCTATGGGGCTTAGTTATGTAGACTTATGGGATCAGTTTTATGAGTGGCGTAGGTACTATATGAAGGATGGGCTTCACTATCGGATGAGGGGGCAAAGGCTTTGGGAGATGCCTACAGAAGCATCATTCAGGGAAACTAAGTAGGAGGGGGGGGGGGGGGGGGGGGCGCTAGTACCAGGGCATCAGGAAGTAAGCATTGGTAGAAGTTCATGTCAGAATAGGACAGTAGATCATAATTCCCTCAGAATTAGTAGAGTCAGCTCAAAGTATAAGATCACATGTGTGTTGCTGAATGCCCAAAGTATTAGGTCTAAATTTGATGAGTTTGAGTGTTATGTTGCCCTTGAAAAGCCTGATATCATTTGTGTAACCGAGACATGGGTTAGTGAGGGGTATAATAGGGATAGGCTACAGGATTTCGAGTTACAAGGGTATAACATGTTCTCATACTGCAGAGAATCGTGGCAGTGGGGCAGAGTGTTTGTATATGTAAATAGCTTGTATTGCACTACTAGAGTTGATGATTCTAGTAAAGTAAAAGAAGTAGAATCAATCTGTCTCGACATTAGAATTGGTACAGGAAACAGAGGAAGGTTGAGGATATGTGCATTTTACAGACCAGGGAATCTTCCAAGGAACTCCCAAGCTGAAACAGACCAAGATATTTGTGAGGAAATACGTAGGAACTTTCGGGCTCAGTGTCTTATTATGGGAGATTTTAACTTAAAAGGATACGAAAGTATAGCAGAGGAAACAAATGAGTGTAGGTTGTATAGGCAAATCTTTGAAGAGGAGCTTTTCATGCATCAGTTTGCAACAGAGCCAACCAGACATTGCTCCATTCTAGACCTTGTATTCTCAGACAACAGTGATCAAGTTAGTGACATAAGTATTTGCGAAGGTCTAGGAACCAGTGATCACAATATAGTTCAATTCAATATCTCATCAGAAATGAGGCCCAAAGATAACCTTATTATGGTTCCAAACTTCAGCCGGGCTG
The DNA here is from genome assembly GCA_036785665.1 of Chirona hameri. Lineage (NCBI taxonomy): Eukaryota > Metazoa > Arthropoda > Thecostraca > Balanomorpha > Balanidae > Chirona > Chirona hameri. Next base: position 130,572 of record JAXIVJ010000972.1, on the reverse strand, counting down.
ATTTTGATGGCATTAGAAATGACCTCGCACAGATAAAATGGAACGTTGAGTTGGCAGGTTTAGATGAATGTGAGGCCTGGAATGTTTTCAAAGCTAGATTAAGCCAAATTCAGAATCGGCATATACCCCTCAGGCACAAACGTAACAGAACCAAGGGCAAACCAGTTTGGCTTACCCCAGAAGTAAGGAGTGCTATACAAGCTAAAAGAAGTGCATTTGACATTTTGAAGGGATCTTCACTAGATATAAATCAGAATGCCTACCAGAATGCAAGAAATAAAGGTCAGAGCAGCTAAAAGGGCAAAGGAACTTGATTTAGCTAGACATTGTAATGCAGATAGTAAGAAGTTCTAAGAAGTGTGTGGGTGTGTACCATCGTGTCACTGCTGACTGCAGTATTCACATGTGTTGTGATGACCATATGAAAACAAACATTTGACATTCTGCTACTCACGTAGGAATGAATTTCATTACGAAATTTTAGAATCAAAAGTTAAAAATGTGAAGCGTTTGTTCCCAACTGATGACCTTCGATGTCCGGTTCTGCACCCCCCCCCCCCCGGTAACCCCCGGTAACAGCCCCGGTAACAGCCCCGGTAACAGCCCCGGTAACAGCCCCGGTAACCCCCGGTAACCCCCCGGTAACCCCCCGGTAACAGCCCCGGTAACAGCCCCGGTAACAGCCCCAGTAACAGCCCCGGTAACAGCCCCGGTAACAGCCCCGGTAACCCCCGGTAACCCCTCGGTAACCCCCGGTAACAGCCCCGGTAACAGCCCCGGTAATCCCCGGTAACCCCCCGGTAACAGCCCCGGTAACAGCCCCGGTAACAGCCACGGTAACAGCCCCGGTAACCCCCGGTAACCCCCGGTAACAGCCCCGGTAACAGCCCCGGTATCAGCCCCGGTAACCCCCGGTAACCCCCCGGTAACAGCCCCGGTAACAGCCCCGGTAACAGCCCGGTAACAACCCCGGTAACAGGTAACAGCCCCGGTAACCCCCGGTAACAGCCCCGGTAACAGCCCCGGTAACAGCCCCGGTAACAGCCCCGGTAACAGCCACGGTAACAGCCCCGGTAACCCCCGGTAACCCCCGGTAACAGCCCCGGTAACAGCCCCGGTATCAGCCCCGGTAACCCCCGGTAACCCCCCGGTAACAGCCCCGGTAACAGCCCCGGTAACAGCCCCGGTAACAGCCCGGTAACAGCCCCGGTAACAGGTAATAGCCCCGGTAACCCCCGGTAACCCCCCCCCCCCCGTAACAGCCCCGGCCCCGTGGCTGTCAGCTGCACTGTTGTGACGCCTGTATCGGTGCCAGTGCCGGAGGGAGGGGGCGGGGAGGAGGGGGTGGTCCTTCACAGGACGCCTGACCCCAGTCGGAGGGGGGGGGGGGGCTGACGCCAGGGCAGCGTATAAAACCGGACCAGACGCTGTTAACGACATCACATCTCCAGCAGACCCACTCCGATAAACACACCATGAAGCTGGTAAGCATTCCGCCCACTAGCCACACTACTCCACTAAACCAGCGAATCGGGAATGGTGACTCCGACTCGAGTAATGTTTACGTTGCGATTAACGAGATGGTGTAATATTCTGCTCTGGAAACGGTCCAGTTAATGACAGCACATTACGAATTTGGAACACGGCCGAAACGTTCAGCCATCAGCTGATATGATTAAACTATTACGTTAAACATATTTGTATATCTGAATTTCAATATCTCCATTCCACTACAGGCCTGAATATTCATAACGCGGAACTGGAATTTCCGACCACCTTAATCTGGTTAAGCCCATCCCCCTCACACTTCGCTGAGTTTGACGCACATCCTCTTTTGATCGCAGTTTGTGCTCGCCGCCGTTCTGGCCGTGGCCGCCGCCGCCCCGGACCGCAGCTACGATGCCCCCACGTACGCCCCCAAGGTGCACCAGATCCTGAAGCAGGAGGCTGAGCTCCGCGACGACCAGTCCTACGACTCGCAGTAAGTTGGTCGGTAATTTCGATATTGCATGATCATGACTGCGTGCCTGACTGTCTCTAACATGCGTTTTTGTTTATTTTATCAACTACCTTTCATTCGAAAAGTATTCCAAAATGTATAAGGAAAACTAACGCGTTGACTTTGGCTAAGATACAGCGCATTAAAATATATGTATTATTCATTCTGAAACGGGATATATCTCATATCGCTATTCGGTATTTTACAGTTTCGAGACGGAGAACGGCATCTACGCCTCCGAGTCTGGCAGGCCGGTGGAGGGATACGGCGATGAGGAGAGCTATGATGTCAACGGCCAGTTCAGCTACACCGGTCCCGACGGTGTTGTCTACAAGGTCGTCTACGTGGCCGACGGCAACGGCTTCCAGCCGCAGGGCGCCCACCTGCCCACCCCTGTGCCCACCGAGTACCCGACCCCGGAGGCATCTGATGATGACGATGAGGAGGAGAGGTACGAGGCGCCTGAGGAGGAGGATGATGATGACGAAGTGCCCACCACCTACTACCAGCCGCAGCCTCAGTATGAGCGCGTCATCGTCGGCTACAAGCCCCGCTACCAGTAAACATAAAATGATCACTACTTCACCCTCCTGAGCCATCACCACCAACATGTGATATGTGAATGCCATGTGAGTCTGTGAGTGGATGATGTGTCGTATTTATTCATGTGGAGATATGTATGTATGTTGCAATACGAGCACAGATTATGAATGTGTTTCTGGATTGGAACATGCGCATTTGACCATTTCGGCCGTCGGACAAAGTAGACCACGCAGGTCGCGTGAAGGCTTTGGATTGTGTTGATCACTGCTTGCAGAAATGATCAGTGGGTATGTAACGATGTGCAATAATCGGGAGCTTTGTTCAAGCTCATGCCTTGTGGCAGAGTTTTCCGTGTACCGCCTAGAAGATTAGGTAGTAGGATGCAGGGGCGCAGCCGGGATTTTGCGACGGGGGGGGGGGGGGGGGGGGGGGGGGGGGGGGGGGGCTAACCGAAGTGAGCCCCCTAGCATTGGCTGATTCCCCCCCCCCCCAAAAAGAAGTTTTTTGTAATTTTCATTAAAAATAATAATTTTATTTAATTTGTATTTATTTTCACTGTTTTTTTTATTGTAATTCAAAAATGTGTAATTTTCATCCATCCCTAATATGGTCCCATGCTAAAGTACATGTGCACTTGGATTTGTACCTAGTAATTTGATTTGGTCTGTGGGCAGTGGCGACGCATTGCCACTTTGCCCCCCCCCCCCTGGATCCGCTAGTGATGCCGTGGGGTCTAGCAAGGGAAGGGGCAGAGGGGTGACAACATCAGGGGCGGTGGAGGCTCTTCATAGTTAGGGGGAGGCAAAGTTGATTTTTAGAAGTACATTCTTCTCATGCAACGCCAAAGGGTTAACCCAACATTGACTGGGGTCTCAGCAGAACGCCATTGACTGGGGGGTGGCGTTAAACGCCCCCCTGGTTATTTTCCGAACCAATAATCGCAGCGAGACGCACAATGCGGCAATCGAAATATCTCAATGAGACGAATCTAAAACATACTAAAAAAATGTCAAAGTAAGGTCAAATATCAGGTCACGGTCAGGACAAAGGTAAAAATCGACGGATTTGAGTTTATGGGCCATACTTTCCATCCAAAGCCTTCGATTACGACCATGATCACCCAAATTACTGTCAAAGGTATGATACACATCTCACATAAGCTAAAGTAAGATTGTTGTCCAAGGTCAAGGTCACGTCACAAAAGGTCACTATGCTCAAAATATCTACGAAAGATGTTTTATGAGTTATTTTCCACGTATAATTCGATAGTGATAGTTATTTGACCACCTGACTTCATTTACGCGAAGTAAATGTCAAGTTTAGGTCAACTTCAGGTCACTGAGGGTCAAAATTTGAAATTTATAAATCTAAATCAAAAAGGCTGTTTCTAGACCAGTTTTGTCTTGGAAATACAGTGGTGTCGTTGCTTTGTCTATATCTGGTCAATAAAAGCCAAACAACGCAATTGTTAAATGTGACGCGTCATGAATTGCCCATACTTTAGATGCCATAAGTCAGTCAACAATGGTGATGTCATTCTGAAATTTGGTATGGTAGTTTCCCATATGTGGTTCTCTGACATATATTCCGGCTTTTGTAATATCTTTGACAAATTTGATTTTGTGGACATTTTCCCCCATTTTTTTGGGCGGTCAAAAAACTTATTTTTAATCCGAGATAGCTATGATGTAACCCTTGCCATTTTCCATCTGTTGACGTTTTTGGATTGCATTTTGCTCAAAATATGGCATTTGTACGGTCTGTTACATTTAGCTGATTTTGGTGTAAAGTTCGTATATAGTGACGTCACTAAATTCGATATAACTCGAAATTTTTCGACGAAATTTCTTTATTTTTTTCACAGATGACGTAAACGTGATTTAGAAGAAGGTACCCAAAGTTTCACGTTGATAGCGCAATTGGTTTTTGAGCTATTACGAAAATTCATCATGGGGGCGTTAAACGCCCTCATGACTCGAAATTTAAACTCTAAATTTTTCGACGAAATTTCTTTATTTTTTTCACAGATGACGTAAACGTGATTTAGAAGAAGGTACCCAAAGTTTCACGTTGATAGCGCTATTGGTTTTTGAGCTATTACGAAAATTCATCATGGGGGCGTTAAACGCCCCCCCCCCCCAATGACGGGTTAATGTTCAATTAGCCTGGAGTTGGGGGAGGCAACTTGTTTCAACTGCCCCCTCCCCCGCCTCCGCCACTACTATATACCACTAATTACCAAAACCCCTCACACACATCTATAAACCCCAAACACCCACACACGTATTTGCTTCGTTTTCATTTAGCCAGTGTGGTCATCATAAGGCAGAGAGGAAGAAAGTCTTCTATCCCAGCAAATTCAGAGAATTAAATTATTTCATTGAAGTTCAGCTTGCAAATTTTCAATCTATTACAGATCCAAACTTAGCATGCGACCTTTTGCTAGATACTTTCACCCAAGGTATCAATAACTTTTAAAAAAACATATAAACCAAGCCGTAGGAAGACTCCTATGAAACCTTGGATTACCCCCAGCATTTTATGTTAAATTAATCGAAAGAATAAAATGTACAGAAAGTTTATTAGAAGTCCTAGTTTGCTAAATGAAAATGAGTACAAACGTTATAGAAATATGCTTGCCAATGTGTTAAGAGGGGCAAAAAGGTTATATTTTCCAAAATCATTTCATGATAATAGAGGTAATGGAAAAGAAACCTGGAGGGTGCTCAAAGAAGCACTTAACTCCAATAAGTCGTCAGCCAATCTCCCAAATGCAGTTGTTGATGATGATAATAAAACTTACTTAAATAAGGATATAGCAAATGGTTTCAATGACTTTTTTGTGTCAGTGGGACAAATATTGGAAGACAATATCCCACTTCTGATAGTTGCCCAATGGCTTACCTTAGGGACACTGACTATTCTGTTTTTGATCAACCTCTTTCTACTAATTCGAATCAAATTGAGGATATTATCAAATCCTTGAACCCTGTGGGAGGTGGGATAGATAAGATTAGTACCAATATCATTTTGAGAACCTATAAAAGTTGCCTTCATCATCTTACCTACTTCTTTAATCTTTGTCTGCAAACTGCGACCTTCCCTGATCGCTTAAAAATTGCTCTTGTTGTACCAATCTTTAAGTCAGGTGATAAGAATAAGTTTACAAGTTATCGCCCAATTTCTCTACTACCTGTATTCTCTAAAATACTTGAGAAACTCTTGCACATTAACTTAATTTCCTTTCTTGAAACCAATAATATCCTTAGTGATTATCAATTCGGATTTAGAAAGAAACGTGGGACATATATGCCGGTAACTCTTATCGTTGAAGAAGTCACGAGGACACTTGAAAACGAGGTGCTTGGCCTGTTCTTGGACCTAAACAACTTTTGATACAGTGAATATGAACATGCTTATTAATAAGTTGCACTTAATGGGAATACGGGGGGACATGCTTAGTATTATTAAATCTTATTTCATGAATAGAAGACAGCGAATATAAATTAATGGGTATATTTCAGAGTATAGGGAAATTAAGCTTGGGGTCCCACAGGGTTCAATCCTTGGTCCTTTGTTCTTTCTTCTCTTTATAGATGACCTTGTAAACATTTCTAATGAAGTAAAGTTTTTTTCAGTTCGCAGATGATACTATCTGCGAACTGATGATACGTTCATAGCTATCATCATTGAAGGTGATAGTTATGAACATCTTCAAGCACAAATTAACACCTTCATCCCTAAATTGACTGCTTGGTTTTCAAGTAATAGGCTATCCTTGAATTCCTCAAAAACATTCTATCAGATATATTCGTTTTTTGCGATTCAACGGGATATCAATATTGTCCTTAATAATGTAAAGATTAAGAGGCAATTTTCAGTCAGGTACTTAGGTCAGGCTCTAGTCAGTCAGGCTCTAGATGAAAATCTAAAATGGGATACTCATATTAACAATATATCCCTAATATTGAGTAGAAATATCGGTGTGATGGGCCGCGTGCGTTCATGTCTTTCTCCCAAGGAGCTAATATTACTCTATAACACGCTTGTTCTTCCTCACTTCTCTTATTGTGCTGTTGTGGGGGCAATGCTTATGCGGTCAGACTAAACAGAATTGTTAGACTCCAAAAAAGAGCTATGAGAATCATAGACAGTAAACCATATATGTTCCCTTCTAATGAGCTCTTTATAAAATATGGTATCTTGAAATTACCTGAGTTGGTCATCGAACAAAATGTAATGATAAGGCTAGAATTCCTTAACGGTGCACTGCCTCCTTCCCTATCAAACCTATTTCATATGAGCAGGCCATTCATTACCAGAGCACCTCAGCATTTTTTTGTTCCTTTTGCTCGCTCTAATTTTAGAGTCGTTTCCCTCTCATTTACAGCCCCAAAAGCATAGAACTCGACCATTTGTGAAGGGTTTCACAATCTAGAGGACGTTCCCAAAAGTAAAATGAGCCTGAAGAAATATACCCGAAAAAGCCCTTATTAGTAGATATAGCCTTAATGATAACACATAAAAACGTGTCAATTGTTGGGCACCCATAACCTCACGCCGTCCCAACGACTAGGCTTGAGGGATACCGACCCTCTAGATGACTGGCGGAGAGTCACTTGGGCTGGCCGGGCACACTTCAGAAGATCTGTATTCTTTAAATAGAAATAAAAGAACAAAAAAAAAATCACTTAGAACAAAACAAAAATAGTTTTTTATAAAACAAATAGAAAATAAAATATAAACATCTCATTTTAATAAACAAAAACAGTAGTATGTTGTCTTAAAAAATAAACACAAAACAAAATACAAAATATGATGTGTGCTAAGTGTAGGCCCCTGCCCACCCGCTGTAACCGGGCCACCCGAGACCGGCCTCAGTATATTCTACGGGGGCCGGTCGGCCGGCCGGGGGTGCGGGACGCCGGCCCGGTGAGTCGACGCTTCGCACCCCTGGTCGGTGGACTGCAGCAGGAGCGCCGCCCCGCGAAGGAAAGTGCGTATTCACGCGAGGCGGCGTGGGTAGGGGTCACCCCCGTCCACCCGCTGTAACCGGGCCAACCTGGGACCGGCCCTCAGTATACTCTACGGTGGCCGGTCGGCCGGCCGGGGGTGCGGGGTGCCGGACCAGTGCAGTGGGTCGGCGCTTCGCACGGCCGGTCGGTGGACCGCAGCGGGAGCGCCGCCCCGCGAGGGAAAGTGCGTATTAAAGGGAATAGTTCACCTTTAACATGGGGTTTTGGACTGAGATGTGTTGGACTGAGATGTTTTTGGCATTAACAAATGTGTAGAGCAGATCTAAAAATGGTTTGTGGTGAAAGAATTACCTCTCTACGTTAAGTAATTTCGACACAGGACTAGTGGGCCCGATTTCAATCCCGCTGTTCCGGGCCACGATCGGGGAATGAACGCTCGCCGCCGCGCCGCCGGAGGCAGGTACACTCTCTGGCACGTAGTCTCTGGTCACGACGCCTCGTTAACATCCGCTCAGCCGCCCGGGCGGCGCGGCGGCCCATTGTCAGAGACTGTACTTGGCGTCAGGCGGAGCGGGGCGGAGCCAGAACGCCAGCTCCTATCGTACGATTTCTCGCGAAATAGAAAGAGAAACTTACTTCTTTCTCCACATATATCCATCAGTTGTCCAAACCAAAGTCATATTCATAGTTTTGAGCTCAAGATGCACCTAATGGTTGAACTTCAAGACAACTTTCAAGGTGACCCTTTAAAGGAAATAGTTCACCTTCGGGGAATTTTTCAGAACACGATTTTATTATATTTTTTAATACAGTTTCTTTTTTTCTTTTCAAAAATGGTCCTACATCGCGCCAATTCAGGACAGAAGGTTGTAAATTATTAATGTTATGGTGTGCGTTATTGGTCTGCGCATGCTCAGACCAGTGCTGGCACTCTCAGACGGTACGGTATATCATATATGCGCCACATTCCTTCGCCAAAAAGTAAAATATCTTCGGCTGGAGAGTCTTTTCAGCCAAGAAAAGTTGCAGATAGGGATTTCTCAACACGGGCTACAAAACTGCTATTTCAGTTCAAAATCCCATGTTGAAGGTGAACTATTTCCTTTAACGCGAGGCGGCGTGGGCGGGGGGCATCCAGTTCGGAATTTGTTTTGGGAGTTGTGACCTGTGCAAAATAGTAGCAAACCTGTTGTGCAGCCACCCACCTTGAGCTATCTTGATTTAATTATCATCCTCTTTTCAAATCCCTTGTTTATCTTACATTCTGCATTCTTATTTTGTCTACATTTTCTTCACCATCATAAGGATATGTAAATAGTTATGCAAATTATGCATATTTTTTTTGTCCCACTAACACCTTAATATAGTCAGTCTCGGAATACCACCGGATGTTACTAGCTCTGCTCTCTGTCCGATGGATCCCGAGGCATACTCCTTCACTAATCAACAGGTGGCGGGCTGTCCTGCAAGAGAAAAAAATAGCGGGGAGTGGTGCGACCTAACGTGAATGAATGCCCATCCTTGGTATTAAGTTGTATGGTAATTAACGTAGTCGGGTCACACGGGCATGGAAGGGCACTCCTGCATACCTGTCTGCCGTCATCGGGTTGTATGGCCATAAGTTGCTATGACTTGATTGAGGCGGTAGACACTTAAAAAGGTATGGGACAAAAAAAAAGATGGGCCCATCTCCGGACCTGAGATGGGTCCTTCCCGGGCCTAAGAGCAGAGATGGGCCTTTTCCGGACCTGATATGCAGGCTGCTCACTTTCAAAGCCTAAAAGGGGCCCTTTTCAGACCTGAGACGAGCCCTTTCTGAATTCACAATGGGCCCTTTCAAAACCTGAGACCGGCTCATTCTGAGCCTAAGATGGGCCCTTTCCAGACCGGAGATGGGCCCTTCCTGAGTTCACGATGGGCCCATTCAAAACCTGAGATGGGCCAATTCAGAGCCTAAGATGGGCTAATTCAGAGCCTAAGATGAGCCCATTCAGAGCCTAAAATGGGCTCTTTCCAGATCTGAGATGGGCCCTTTCTGAGCCTAAGATGGGCCCTTTCCAAACCTGGGATGGGCCTTTTCTGAGTTCACGATGGGCCCTTTCAAAATCTGAGATGGGCCCATTCTGAGCCTAAGATGGGCCCTTTCCAGACATGATATGGGCACTTTCTGAGCCCAAGATGGGCCCTCTCCGGACTTAAGATGGGCCCTCCCCGGGCCTCAGAGCTGAGATGGGCCCTTTTCTGGACCTGAGATGCTCGCTTTATGAGGCTAAATTTGGTTTTATCAGACCAGAAATGGGCCCTTTCTGAGTCCACGATGGGCCCCTTTCAGACCCGAGATGGGGCCATCTGAGCCACGACGGGGGAAGGGCTTTAGCCCCCATAGCCCCACCCCCCTGGCTGCGGTTTTGGTAGGATGCACCGCAAGCTTTTGTTTCATGCGGTCATGCGGTACACTTGTGCGATGCATGCACCATGATGCGGTCTCCAGATGCAGTAGGTTCAATGTCAACACGTCCTCGAAGGCTTTTAGTACCAATAGCTACTAAGAGGGGAAACGTTTTTTAGTACGGATTATTACTAAACGTTGCGAAGTTTAGTATCATTTCGTACTAATCAGAAGCTTAGTATCATTTCGTACTAATCAATGTATGCGCTCGTTAGCGTTAGAAGGCCGGAAAGGGTGAATTTAGTGGCGTAAGTAAATTCATGATTCTGAAATTTAGTGGCGTAAGTAAATTCATGATTCTGAGGAATCAGAATGGGTTGGATCAGGATGCATTTGAGTATTTTATCTACCGTGGTTAGATGTGTTGAGACTTCAGTGATTTGCTGTTAGTTATAGTTATCTTGGCCATGACCGCCATTTCTGTAGCGTCTTTGGTCAGGGACGGTTGCATAGGCAGCGTTTTGAGTTACCTTCAAGTGTGACACACCATTGGCCGACTAATACCGTTATATAAGTACCTAAGTGATGTCTGTGTAGCACTACTACATTGCTGTTATTAACAGACTCAAGACGGTGTGTTGTACTCGGTGTTGACAAATGGGTGAGGGGGGAGGGGGGGGGGCGGAGAATTAGGGGTTTTGGGGGTGCTCAAGCACCCCCTCAGCTAAAAAGTGCACCCCTTCACTGTAAAAAGCACCCCCTCAAATTAGCAAGTCCATTTAACTAACGGCTGCTCAGTCTTGCTTTGGCGAAGTAAGACTGAGTGGTGTAAAAGTGTGTGTATGTGTGTATCTATATATCTGAACCCCGCTTCAGACAAGCTAAGTGGCTGTTGGATAGCACTGTTGTTTTGTGTATTTTTTAGGAACCACATTAGATTTAGATATAAGTATTAGATATTTAATTTTGTGGATATCGTTTAGGTATTATATTTGGTAACGGTGGGGCTGGCGTCACCGGTGATGGTAACGGTGGGGCTGGCGTCAGCGTCGCGGCCGGGCAATAAAATCAAGGTTCAAGGTTACTATCACCGTTGTTGGTCTGGAGTCATGGGGAAGCCTAATGACGTCACCAGATTCTGGCTACGAGCGAATCTTGGGCGGACCTGATCAGACTTAATGGCTACGAGCAGTAGGTTTCGTCGCGATCAGACTTAATGGCTACGAGCTTTAGGCCGACCCGATCAGACTTAATTGCTACGAGCTGTAGGCCGACCCGATCAGACTTAATGACTACGAGCTGTAGGCCGACCCGATCGGACATAATGGCTACGAGCTGTAGGCCGACCCAATCGGACCTAATGGCAGGGTTAGGTCAGGTTAGTTAAGTTCAATTCCGATCGGTTCGGCCTACCGCTCGTAGCTATTAAATCGGGGCGGCCTAAGATTCGCTCGTATCTGGTGACGTAATAAAGCTTCCCTATGACTCAAGACCAACAACAGTGATATTAACCTTGAACCTTTATTTGATTGCCCGGCCGCGACGGTGACGCCAGCCAGCGACGGTGACGCCAACCCCACCGTTACCTTATATTTAAGCATTCATAGTTAGCTGTTACCTCTTACTTGCTGTTTAAAGGACTTTTCATTCTATCTTGTGTGCGCCACAATTGTCTTGGTCTTATTTTTGTGTTATTAGTTGTAGGGTTGGATAAGAAGATATTTTTTTAGAAAATTAGGGATAATTAAGGCGTATTTAGTATTTAGTTTATTTAAGTGTTTCATTCTAGCTTGTGTCCTCCCGCTTAGGACTGTACACAGCTGTTGTTAGTTTGCTTGGCTCACTTCTTGTTGTGAAGTGTCTAGTATTAGGTGCACTCATAGCTGATTTGTGTCACTAGCTTTACATAGATCTAGTTAAGGTTTAGAAGAAGAAGAAGAAAACATAAGTTAAGTTAGTAAAGTATAGAAAAGCGCATAGTACCTAAGTTATATACCTAAGTTACTAGTGTATTCAAATGAGCATGACTAGGATGCAGGTGAAGGTAGCAGAGCTAGAGGCCCTCCATGCCAGGGTAGCGGAGCTTGAGGCGCAGTTAAGTAAGTGTAGGTGTAGAGATGAGCCGCAGGAGGGTGTAGCTCCTGACCAAGGAACGTATGCGCAGATCGTGGTTAGGGGTCAGAAAAGGAGCCTACAGGATCAGGGACCAGTGGTAGTTCTGATAGGGGCATAAGGGAGGAGGATAAGGCAAAGGTAGATAGTCCAGCTGGGGTTTGGAAGTGTGTTGGAGGGTAACATTTCTGGAGACCCAACACTGTGGAAAGTAATGCTAGGGTCACAGACAGTAAGGATGAGGAGGGGTGCTGGGTAATGGAGGGTGGTAGCAGAATCTGGAGGAGGAAGAGGGAAGGGGATCAGGAGGGATGGACAAAAGTTCAGGGTATAGTCAGGCAGTACAGCCCCAGGGAACATCCGCAGGTTACAATATCAAATAGGTTCAGTGCGTTAGAGTCAGCAGCTGAAAGTGACGGGGAAGAGGTTCAGCATTTAGTGGTTGGGGACTCAAGGGTAAGGCCCTTAAGGCGAACATTCTGTGGGAAAAGGGACAGATGTATAGTCAAACCAGGGGCAAGAGTAGCTGATATGGGCCTTGTCATTAAGACAGAACTTGGTAGGAGTAGCCCGGAGACAGTTATACTACAGGTGGGGGTGAACGACATAGGACCTAGGCAGAGTGTGAAAATAGTAGCGGAGTACCGGAGCCTGCTGCAGAGGCTGAAGGAGTCCAGGAAACCAGTCATTGTGACTGGCATCCTCCCTCGCTGTGGAGCCAGTGAGGAGTGGTACTCGAGAGCTCTGTCTGTGAACAGCTCAGTTCAGAACTTATGTTCAGCGATGGGGCTTAGTTATGTAGACTTATGGGATCAGTTTTATGAGTGGCGTAGGTACTATATGAAGGATGGGCTTCACTATCGGATGAGGGGGCAAAGGCTTTGGGAGATGCCTACAGAAGCATCATTCAGGGAAACTAAGTAGGAGTGGGGGGGGGGGGGGGCGCTAGTACCAGGGCATCAGGAAGTAAGCATTGGTAGAAGTTCATGTCAGAATAGGACAGTAGATCATAATTCCCTCAGAATTAGTAGAGTCAGCTCAAAGTATAAGATCACATGTGTGTTGCTGAATGCCCAAAGTATTAGGTCTAAATTTGATGAGTTTGAGTGTTATGTTGCCCTTGAAAAGCCTGATATCATTTGTGTAACCGAGACATGGGTTAGTGAGGGGTATAATAGGGATAGGCTACAGGATTTCGAGTTACAAGGGTATAACATGTTCTCATACTGCAGAGAATCGTGGCAGTGGGGCAGAGTGTTTGTATATGTAAATAGCTTGTATTGCACTACTAGAGTTGATGATTCTAGTAAAGTAAAAGAAGTAGAATCAATCTGTCTCGACATTAGAATTGGTACAGGAAACAGAGGAAGGTTGAGGATATGTGCATTTTACAGACCAGGGAATCTTCCAAGGAATTCCCAAGCTGAAACAGACCAAGATATTTGTGAGGAAATACGTAGGAACTTTCGGGCTCAGTGTCTTATTATGGGAGATTTTAACTTAAGAGGATACGAAAGTATAGCAGAGGAAACAAATGAGTGTAGGTTGTATAGGCAAATCTTTGAAGAGGAGCTTTTCATGCATCAGTTTGCAACAGAGCCAACCAGACATTGCTCCATTCTAGACCTTGTATTCTCAGACAACAGTGATCAAGTTAGTGACATAAGTATTTGCGAAGGTCTAGGAACCAGTGATCACAATATGGTTCAATTCAATATCTCATCAGAAATGAGGCCCAAAGATAACCTTATTATGGTTCCAAACTTCAGCCGGGCTGATTTTGATGGCATTAGAAATGACCTCGCACAGATAAAATGGAACGTTGAGTTGGCAGGTTTAGATGCATGTGAGGCCTGGAATGTTTTCAAAGCTAGATTAAGCCAAATTCAGAATCGGCATATACCCCTCAGGCACAAACGTAACAGAACCAAGGGCAAACCAGTTTGGCTTACCCCAGAAGTAAGGAGTGCTATACAAGCTAAAAGAAGTGCATTTGGCATTTTGAAGGGATCTTCACTAGATATAAATCAGAATGCCTACCAGAATGCAAGAAATAAAGGTCAGAGCAGCTAAAAGGGCAAAGGAACTTGATTTAGCTAGACATTGTAATGCAGATAGTAAGAAGTTCTTCAGTTTTTATAAGTTCTGTACAATTTCCAAAAATATAAGTCCATTTAAGGTAGATGATGCGTTAGTTAGCAAGGACAGTGAAATGGTTGAAGTGCTTAATGATCAGTTCCAATCTGTCTTTACTATCGAGGACCAGAGTAGTATTGCAGCACTTCAGCCTGAGCCAGAGACGGAGGAGACTATAGGAGAGCTAGGTGGCATAAGTAGTGAACTTGTTCTAGAATATCTAAAGAAAGTAAGGCCTAACAAGGCAGAAGGACCTGATGAAATCCATGCTAGACTTTTAAGAGAATCTGAAAGGGAGTTGTCAGCTCCATTAGCCATAATGTTTTCTAAATCACTCGCAGATAGTAAAATTCCACTTGATTGGAAAAGAGCAAATTTTGTTCCTAATCATAAAAAGGGAGATAGAAGTAAAGAGGAAAACTATAGACCGGTTAGTCTGACCTCATTAGTCTGCAAGGTGCTTGAATCAATCATCGAAGATAAGATTGTTGAATTCTTGGAGCAAAATGAACTCATCAAGGATACACAGCATGGCTTTAGGAAGGGCCGTTCTTGTTTAACTAATCTTCTGGAGTTTTTGGATGCTGCAACAGATAGCTTTGATCAGGGTAAACAGCTATATGTAGCTTTTCTTGATTTCAGTAAAGCATTTGACAATGTCCCCCATACAAGACTGGGGCTGCAACTTAAAATTCATGGGATCAGGGGCAAGATTCTGGATTGGATAGAAACGTGGCTTTCAGGACGCCAGCAAAGGGTTATATTGAATGGGTGCCGATCACAATGGAAGGAGGTTCTCAGTGGGGTTCCACAGGGCTCAGTCCTGGGCCCATTGCTTTTTATAATATTTGTGAATGCAATTGAGAACAGTATAGACAGCAAAGTCTTGAAATTTGCAGACGATCTAAAAGTTGTCAGGATTATTAGAGGAAAACATGATCAGGATGTTTTGCAATCAGATCTGGACAAGCTAGTTGATTGGTCTGAAACATGGCAGATGAAATTCAATTTGAGTAAATGTAAGATTATGCACGCTGGACGGGTTAGCAGTAAACATAGGCATGAAATGGGTGGGCAGACAATGGAGCAGATTGAAAAGGAAAGAGATTTAGGTGTCGTGGTAAACAATAGACTATCAGCGTCAGACCAGGTTGTAGAAGCTAGGAAAAAGGCACTTAGAATGCTAGGGGCCATTAACGGAAATGTTTCCTACAAGAGTGAAAAGGTAATAACAAAACTGTATTGTGCATACGTTAGACCACATTTGGAGTATTGTGTACAAGCCTGGTCTCCAGCATATGAGAAAGATTGCTGGTTGTTAGAAAGAGTTCAAAAAAGGGCAACAAAAATGGTGAATTGTCTTGGTAGTTTACCTTATGAAGATAGATTAAAGAAATTGGGTATGTTTTCACTTAGATATAGAAGGCTAAGAGGACATCTAATTGAAGTCTTCAAATTTGTAAATGGTCAGCATTCTGGATATTTAAAGGAAATGTTTGAGTTCAATAGGGAAAATCGAGGTAGAGGTCATCAGCATAAACTCATTATGAAACAAAGTAGGACTAGGCTACGACAGTCATTTTTCAGTAGAAGGGTTGTAGGACATTGGAATATGCTACCAGGGGATGTCGCTGATGCTGTGACACTTGCTGCCTTCAAAATTAGATTAGATAAATACTTTACAGAGAAGGGATTAGTTCATAAATACTCGTGGGATTAGACTTCTTTTATGCAGGTAGATTAAGGTGATTTGAAGGGGCGAGACTGGTGGAGGGGGGGGGGGTGCACCTCGGATGGGCCCAAGAGGCTCTTTGTTGCACTTTTCTTTTATGTCTTTATGTCTGTCCATGTGTAAATAGGCGGTTTTGCACGGTCAGGTAGGGTCAGGTCAGTTCACACGGTCAGTCTTACCGTCCCTCAGCATGTGTGTGTGGGCGGTCGCCCGGCCCGGGGCGCGGATTGCCGGACCCGGCACCGTAGCCGGCGCTAAGAATCGCTGTTTTGCTGATAGTGCAATTCGCGCCCCGGGCCGGTGGACAGGGGCAGGCCTCCCGCACCTCCGCGCATAGCTCCTGGCGCCACACCTCCACTGGCAGATCCAGCCTCCCAATATGGGGGGGGGGCTAATTTCACTGGGGGCCTTCCGGGCCCAGGGGGCCTCCATATGACCTCAAAGGTACCCCCATTTTTCCCTTTGCGGATTTGGGTTATTTTTGTTCGCTATGCTATTCTTACGTGTAATGACCTAGGTGACCTAGGTGACATAGGACGTGTCAATTAAGTGCAAACATAAAATTGATGGATATTTGCCTCCAAATATATACAATTTTGTCATTGTATATGCTATTTTATATATAAGTTAGTTATTCGCTAATACTTTTTGACTGAATAAAGTTAGAAGGGCACGGTAAACGTCATTCTGTTGGTATCATCAAGACACGTTGAATGATGTGCAGCATGATTTCTGTCTGACATTTGATGACCTTGACCTAAGGTCAAGGTCACGGAGCAAAGTCACTTTTCCAAATTTGACCTACACGGCAGTTATATATCTTTGAACTTGTCTTGAAGATAGGAATGCATTGGTATTCAAATAATTGCGCGATCTTTGATGATTATAAAGCAAACTGAGACATTTTCGGGCTTTCTTTACACCGAAAAGGAAGTTATGAAGTTACTATTCGACATTCAAATTAAAATGAATTTAAATGTTGCCATTGCCAATTAGGCGTTATTTAAGCACAATCGAATTCCTCGCAACAAGACAAGTTTTAAGATATATAACATCGCCATAAATGCGGCCACAATTGGAAACCTAACCTTGAACCTTGACATTGACCTTAGGTGAAGGGTCACCAAATGTTAGAAAGAGGTCATACTGCACATCACTCAACGCGTCTTACGAAAATAACAAAATGGTGTCCATTTTACCTTTTTATCTTTATTCAGTCAACAGTTATTGGAGAATACCTAATATCTTTCACAAAAAGTGCACAAGAAATGACAAAATTTAGCATATTTGAAGACAAATAACCATCATTTTGTTTTCTGTTTGAACGACACTTCTTTACACTTAACAATAATACAGTCAAAATAGGAAATACATTTGGCTTGGGTATCCAAAAAATATTCAAAAAAAAAAAAAAAAATACTAACTTTGAAATTTAAGGTCAAGGTCATAAAATGTCAGACAGAGATCATGCTGCAGAGCATTCAATTCGTCTTGATGAGAACAGTAAAATGACGTCTATCGTACTGTTAGGGTGCGGTCTGACGTCACCTGTGACCGGTGACGTCAGATGCCGTCATAGGTCGGCCGGCACCGAGTGCGGCCGCGGCCGGTCAGGCGGGCGCTGATTGGTCGCCTGCGGCTGCGGGACGGGCGCGGTGGCGCCGGGGTTATCTGTGTCGGAATACACGAGTTTGACCTGAACCAGCGTGTGTGGCGGACCGCCGCCTTGAGGTGTAACAGTGGCGACGAGGACTGAACCCGCGCGGCGTGCGCCATGGCCAGTCTGAGTGGTTTAGTGAGGGAGTTTGATCCCAGTCAAGAGTCTTTTGGAACATATTCCAGATGGCTCGAGCAGTACCTGTTGGCTACTGGTGTCTGAGGCCAGGCCAGGAGACGAGCGACTCTCCTCAGTGTGGTCGGCTCCAAGACGCTTGCGCTGTTGGAGGATCTGGTGGCGCCGCAGGCTGTCAGCGACCTGGAGTACGAGCAGCTAGTGACGGTGCTACAAGGTCACTTCGAGCCAAAGTCATCGGAGATCGTCGCTCGGTTCCGGTTTCATTCGTGCTGTCGGGAAGAACACGAATCGGTCAACGAGTACGCAGCCAGGCTGCGGAGGCTGGCAAAACAGTGCCAGTTTCCATCCGATACCCTGTCAGAGATGCTTCGAGATCGGCTGGTTTGCGGTATTCGCGACGCCAGACTGCAGGCCCGGCTCCTCAGTCAGTCGAGCCTGACCCTGGAGTCGGCGCTGACGCTGGCCTGCACCAGCGAGGCGGCAGAGGCTCAGGCGCGGGATATCGGCCGCGCTGAGTCCGCCGCTGAGCAGGCCGGTCGGCCGTTGGCCGTGGTCGGCCGGGTGGAGCAGCGCGGCCGCGCCGCCCCGCCGGCCGGCGGTGGGCGTGGCCCGGCGTCTGGCGGTCCGGGCCAGCGCCGGACCGCAGTGGACTCGCCCAGCTGGAGGGGAGGTGCCACGAGACGGGATCGGCGGGGACAGGCGGAGCAAGGCGCTCTGGCTCCCTGTTACCGCTGTCGCAGCCGCCGTCATTCGCCGAGCAGCTGCTGGGCGAGAAATCGCCGCTGCTTCCAGTGCGGCGAGATGGGACACGTCCGCGATGCATGCCGTGCCGCGGGCCGCGGCCGGGTGGATCGGGTGGAGGACGACGACATGTTCGGCGCTCCGGCACCATCAGCGGAAGGAGTGGAACCAGATGACGCCGCTGAAGAGATTTACACGCTCTTCTACCAGTCTTCTCCGTCCAACAAGGGCCCTCCGCCCCTGTACGTGGACATTACACTCAACGGTCGTGCAGTGCGAGCGGAGGTGGATACAGGCGCCGCGGTCTCTGTGTGTTCGGAAGAACAGTTTCACAGGCTGTTCCCGAAAGGGGGTCCGACGATAGCCCCCTCTCGGCGTAAATTGTGCACATATGATGGCAAGCGGCTGCCACTACGTGGTGAGGCGATAGTGTGCGTGCAGTACGGAGCCGTCTCGGTCAACCTGCCGCTGATCGTGACGGAGGGTACCGGCCCAGTGCTTTTCGGACGCGACTGGTTGGCATACTTCAAGCTGGACTGGACTACCATCTGTCGCATGGCAGACATGTCTCCGCCATCGAAACCGACGGGTAAGCCTGTGATAGCGGACCCCGCGTTAGCCGCTGTGTTGGCAGAGTATGCTGTGGTGTTCGATGATGGATTGGGGTGCTTTAAAGGCGAGAAAGTGACCATCGATGTTGACCCTGACGCGGCACCCCGCTTTTTCAAAGCGCGTCCCGTTCCCCTGGCGTATCGCTCTCGTGTTGACGCGGAGCTGGATAGGCAGATCAAGTTGGGTTTGTGGGAGGAGGTCAAGGACAGTAGATGGGCGGCTCCGTTAGTGGTTGTTAACAAGGTAGATGGATCCCTGAGACTCTGCGGCGACTACAGACTAACAATTAACCAGGCTGCTAAAGTGCATCAGTATCCGCTACCGCGTGTGGAAGAGTTACTCGTTAAGCTAACTGGCTGTCGGATCTTCTCAAAAGTTGATTTAAAGAGCGCTTATAACCAGCTGGTTTTGGATGATAAATCGCGGGAGTATTTAACGCTGAATACTCCTCGCGGCCTGATCAGACCAACTCGGTTAAGTTTTGGCTACTCGAGTGCCCCGTCTCTCTTCCAACGCACGCTGGACCAGCTGCTGAGCGGCTTACCTGGTGTGGCCGTGTTTCTCGATGACGTGATCATCGCGGCTCCGTCTCGGGAGGAGCATGAGTCTCGGTTACGGGAAGTTCTCGGCCGTCTGTCTGACGCTGGACTTCGGGTGCATCAGTCAAAGTGTAGTTTTGGGGTGAGTTCCGTTACTTACCTGGGTTACACCGTGAGCGAGGATGGTGTTCACACGACTGAGCAGAAAGTCACCGCGATACGAGCGGCGCCGGAGCCGCGGAACGTACCTGAGCTGCAGGCCTGGTTAGGGCTTATCAACTACTACAGCAAATTTCTGCGAAATTTATCGACAGTTCTGGCTCCTCTCTATCGTCTGGTACGGAACAGCGAGCCGTGGGTGTGGGGAAATGCCGAGTCCGAGGCATTTGGGAAGGCCAAAGTGCTTTTGCTAAGTTCACCGGTGCTGGCTCACTTTGACTCACAGCGGCCCGTGATATTGGCCTGTGACGCCAGCCCGACGGGCATTGGTGTCGTGCTGAGTCAGCGCACGCAACAGGGAGAGCGCCCTGTGGCCTTTTACTCACGGTCTCTGAATCCAACAGAGAGGAGATATAGTCAAACGGACAGGGAGGCATTGGCTGTAGTAAACGGAGTGAAAAAATTCAATTACTACTTGGCGGGGCGAGAGTTTGTGATCCGCTCCGATCACAAGCCTCTGCTGGGTCTGTTGGGTGAACGAAAACAGATTCCGGTGATGGCCTCGCCGAGAATGGTAAGGTGGGCTTTAATGCTCAGTGGTTATTCCTACCGACTGGAATATATGCCTGCTTCGAAGCAGACCCACTGTGACGGTTTGAGCCGTTTGCCGCTGCCGTGCAGTACAGTGACCTCACCGACACCAGCAGAGTTCGTCAATCTGTTGGAGTTTCTCGACTCGTCCCCAGTGACGTCAGCGCAGGTCCGCGGGTGGACGGGCCGTGACCCGGTGTTGGCGCGTGTGCTGCAGTACACACAGCAGGAATGGCCAGCGGTCGCGGGGGATTTGCCGCCGGAATATCGCCCCTTCCAGCAGAGAGTCGGGGAACTGAGCTGTCAGGGTGGCTGTCTTATGTGGGGCGGCCGAATTGTGATACCCACACAGGGCCGTGAGAAAGTTCTTAGCATGCTGCATGCCGGGCATCAGGGGGAGTCACGCACGAAGGCATTCGCGCGCTCCTATGTATGGTGGCCTCACATGGATGATGACATTTCTCAGATGGTGAATAGGTGCCAGAATTGCAATGCGACTCGGAACCAGGCTCGCAGTGCTCCTCTGCACCCGTGGGAATATCCCAGAGGCCCGTACGACCGCGTTCATATCGATTACTGTGGTCCGATAGACGGTCACATGTTCCTGATCATTGTCGATGCCTATTCCAAATGGGTGGATGTGTACCCAACCAAAGTGTCAACTACAGCAGTCACAATCGAGAGATTAAGAGCATCGTTCGCTACATGGGGCTTGCCGCGTGTTCTGTGCTCTGATAATGCCAGCTCATTTACCTGCCCAGCCTTCCAGAGTTTTTGCACGTCACACGGTATTGAGCATCTCACATCACCTCCACTTTCCCCGAAGAGCAATGGTTTGGCCGAACGGTATGTGCAGACATTTAAAAACAGTTATCGCTCGTTGCAGGGCCCTGTGGGATCCAGGGTGGTACAGTTCCTGTACCAGTACAGGAGCACGCCCCATTCCACCACTGGCCGGTCGCCGGCGGAGCTGTTTATCGGTCGACCATTGCGTACGCACATGGACCTTCTGAGGCCTGATCTGGCTGACCAGGTAGAAAAACGACAGCGGTCGCAGAAACAGTATGCGGACAGAGGTACCCGGTCGGTGTCTGTACAAAAGGGTGATGCGGTGTGGGTCACAGCAGTGGACAGGCTCCAGGGGACAGAGGGGAGAAACTGGCTTCCTGGCGTTGCACTAGATGTGTGCAGTGTGAAGGTGACGGTTATGTTATCGGACGGTAGGGTCATTTGTCGGCACGTCGATCACATCAAGAAGCGCGAAACAGAGACAGGTCCAGAGGGTGTATCGCCCCCTGGTTATCGAGAGAGGGGTGTGTGTGAGGATGTCGTGTGTCCGTCGGAGCTGCCTGTGCTAGGGAATGCGAGACGCGCTCAGAACGATGCACGATGTCCGTCGGAGCTGCCCGCGTTAGAGGGTGTGAGACGTGCTGAGCCTGAGAAGCGTATTCTCCGACCACGTCCGACGGCAGAGCCGGACCGTTTTGTTACGGTATGGAGAAATACCGATACTGTGTCTTAGTTATGTTATGTTGGGGTGCTGTGTTGGTCATACGGTGGTTTGATACTGTGGTGGAGGTGTTAGGGTGCGGTCTGACGTCACCTGTGACCGGTGACGTCAGATGCCGTCATAGGTCGGCCGGCACCGAGTGCGGCCGCGGCCGGTCAGGCGGGCGCTGATTGGTCGCCTGCGGCTGCGGGACGGGCGCGGTGGCGCCGGGGTTATCTGTGTCGGAATACACGAGTTTGACCTGAACCAGCGTGTGTGGCGGACCGCCGCCTTGAGGTATAACACGTACCAATCTAGTTTTTTCAGTCAAAAGTTATTAGCGAATAGCATAATTTTATATATAAAATAGCATGTAAAATGGAAAAAATTGTGATATTTGGAAGCAAATATTCCTCAATTTCAATTTTCTCTCTCTCACTTAATTGACACGTTCTTACACGTAAGAATAGCATGGGAAAAAAACTAGAAACACGTTTGAGAAAAGGTATCCAATAAGTTGTACAATTTCGAAAACGTACTAAATTGTGAAATTTTCGAGAAAAAAAAACATCACCATGTTATAAAACAGCTCATTGCCATTCTAATGACATAATACATCTATATTGCTTCATAAATTTCCCGCCATATGGGCTGACAAAGATTGACCTGCACCGTGACCTTATAAAAAATGTCCGAGGCGATATATCCTGAACCACTGCTTGCATTGCAATACAACTTTCACAACTCACTTAAGCGCCCCAGGCTACCCCATATACCAATTTTGGCCATAATCGGTGACATGACGGTGTCATTTTGCACTTTGTTTTGGTCGATTTGTCGTGGAATACCACAGCTACAAAAAGAAGACCATTGGAATTTTTTTTAACTGAACCTAATTACCCTACTTAATACTAGTAGACGTATTCCACACAAAATAGGTACCTATGTAAGGAAATTAATTACCGCGCTCCTCGGCCACCGAGCAGGCAGCAGGAGACCAAAGGCGGCGACGCTGCGTGTAAAGTTATAACTTACGTTGGTTGTGAATCACTCCAAAATAGCGTCAGACGCGCCACTTTCCCTATCCCTACTGCTAACAAAATGCTAGCAAATAGAGGAAACACAAATGAGGCCAAAAAAAATCTTTATTTCGCAAGAAGTTATTTTTACGCAGGCAGTACCCATTTGCATTGCCAGTCACCAAGCTCGGACCAGACGGGGACATGTGGGGCCTGATCAAGACGATGGACGGCCGGCGACCACCAGCCCGGCCGGCCACCTCCATCACCAGGCCTGGAGTAGCGGGCCAACCCTCGCAACGGACGAGACCAGCCGTCACTGACAGAGAGAAGGCGGAACTCTTCTGACAGGCCTACGCGGGGTCTCCCGCCTCCAGAAAAACAAGACCACCGACCATGTCATTAAGGTCGAAGCCAGACAAGCCATGAACCAGCCATGCTGTGGCGGCCGCCGCGACGAGATCTGCTCGCCCTTCTCCCGCAGAGAACACCTGCAGACCATCAGGAAACTGCAGAAGGGACGCAGCCCCGGTGTCGACACCGTAACTAACGATCTACTCCATCAACTCAGCCCGACAGCACAACGCGAGCTCCTGTCGGTACTGAACTGGGGCTGGCGAGAGGGAGAGGTGCCGTAGAGTATGATTGTGGAGGGCAGCGGAGACCGTCGCCATTCCCAAGAAAGGGAAACCGCCAACCGAAACCGGCAGTTACCGTCCGATCAGCCTGCTTAGCTGTATCGGCAAGCTGTCGGAGCGCCTCGTACATCATTGGCTGCAGTACTGGCTCGAGAGGGCTGGGTTCAAGCTGAACCCGAACCAGGCAAGCGGCAAGCTGAACCCGAACCAGGCTGGGTTCCGCCGAGGACACTCCACCATCGACCAACTCGCACGCGTCACCCAGACCATCTTTGACGGCTTCGAGTCAAAGAAGCCGCAGCGACCCGTCCTCGTCCTCCTTGACTAAGCGCGAGCGTATGATCGAGTGTGGCGGGACGCGCTGTACGCTAAGATGGGACGCCTGGGTGTACCGGCCTGTGTCACGAAGTGGATGAGAGCCCTCCTCCGAGACCGATGCGCCACAGTGCGGTGGGGAGAGGAGACCTCGCGCTGGCGGGTCTTTCAAGAAGGTCTGCCGCAGGGCAGTGTCCTTGCCCCACTCCTATGACTTATCTACTGTAACGACATCGACGACACCTTCAGGGACGACGAGAATGTCGTGTCGCTCTTCGCGGATGACGTGGCCGTTCTCGCGACTGGCCGCTCTCTGCAAGACTGCGCCGACAATCTCCAACCGGCACTGGACAAGGTCAGCCGCTGGGTGACTTCTTGGAAGGTCCAACCGCGTCCATCTAAGTGCGTGATGATGTAGCAATGTAACACTCAACGGAAAACACAACCGATGTATTCGGACAAACGCCCACGTCCACGCAGTGTCGCCGCCCCAGCCAGACTGCCCGTCGTCCGCATTGACGGGGCTGTCATCGCATTGACAGGCGGCGGCTGGCAGCCAGATGTGACCCACTCGGCCCAGGTCCCCGACCAGCACGGCAGCCGTACTGCCATCACTGCCATACGTGAGAGCAGGGCTGCTCTGACGTCATTGCGTTTATGGCTCCATAAACGCAATGACCCCCGACGCGTGCGATAACGAGCGCACCGACACGCTCGCCACACCTCCCCTGATTCTCAAGAATCACACTCACATGCAAGTCATATACAAGTCACTCACATACACACACACACATACACACACACACACTAGATCACTACGTGCGAACTCCGCGTCAGTTACTATTACTACACATTCTCCTGATTTTCACAAATCACAACACTGCACTCACATATGAGGCACACATACACACCCTAAATCAAACTTACAACGAACTTACGCCAGTTACAGGTACCACACATTGTTTCCACTCTCACACGTCTCCTACTTCATCTATCGTGCAATCCCCGCGTCAGTTACTATTACTAATCCCGACGCAACCCGATCATCCCATCCGCTCCCAGAATCTGACACCGGCGCCGGACCGCCGAGGCGCGGCGACAAGAACCTCCCGCCCCGCGCGGCCACTCAGTACTTACACACTTCCCTGGTTATCATGATCATTGATCACACATCACACGAGTACAACTGAAACGCAACAGCCCCGGGGTCTGTCACCGCAGGGCTCCATCCATGGCACTACAACCCTGGTCCGCTGCTACCCGGCGGCACGACTGCTCCACTGCAGCCCAGCGGCAGGTCCGGCACCACCAGTGCTGCGAGCATAACTCGCAGGAACACTGGTCTGATGCCGTGACGTTGGCCGCTCCGCTGCAACACACCACGTCGCTACCCAGCGGCACGTCCGGCACCACCAGTGCTGCGAGCATCACTCGCCCGCACTGGTGAGATGCCGTGACGTCGGCTGCTCCGCTGCTGCACAGCGGCACTACAGCTCCACCGCTCCGCTGATGCACAGCGGCACTACAGCTCCGCTGCTCCGCTGCTGCCCAGCGACACTACAGCTCCACCGCTCCGCTGCTGCACAGCGGCACTACAGCTCCGCTGCTCCGCTGCTGCACTACAGCTCCACCGCTACGCTGTTGCACAGCGGCACTACAGCTCCGCTGCTCCACAGCTCCAATTCAGCTGTCTCAGCTCCAACTCTGCTGTCTCAGCTCCGCTGTTCTCAGCCCTGCTGTCTCAGCTCCGCTGTTATCAGCTGCGCTGTTTCAGCTCTGCTGTCTCAGCTCCGCTGTTCTCAGCTCTGCTGTTCTCAGCTCCGCTGTTCTCAGCTCTGCTGTTCTCAGCTCTGCTGTTCTCAGCTCTGCTGTTCTCCACCGCAGCGCACCACCTCCGGCAGACCAACACGCATGCATTCCTCCTGCAGCCCGACCGACATTCGGTGCTCTGTAGCCTGGCACATGTACACGGTCACACACACTCACTCAGCGCCCTTCGTCTGTCCATCGGCGCCTCCCGAACCGCGCACATGGAGGTGGGCAGCGATACTCTCCGCTCCCCCACACGCACACACACCTAGCCTCGGCTCGGCTCCGGCGGGAGCCACAGCTCCGCTTGGTCACCGTAGGCCATCACTGCCTCCGGCCATCGTCTCATCACCTTCGGTCCTCCCTCCCGACCACCTCCAATCGCCCACCGATGAAGCTTGGTGTCACCTCCTCCCCGCAGGTCCTAGTCTCCCTCTTCTTCCCGTCCTCCGCCCCGACGCGCTGCCGTCTTCTCCTCCACCACACAGCACGTCCTCCTCTCCCTCATCCGACAGCAGCGGGTCCAGCTGCAGCCTCACCAGGTCCGAGGCGCACGACGACGACAGCACGCTGTACGCGCCGTCCCAGACGTCGCCCTCCGACTTGCAGCTCGACTCTAGAGCCATGCCGTGCTGCTCCGGTTACCACTGCGGTCGTCGAGTCTGGCTGGAGCGGCGATCCCTGCACACCGGTTCCGTGCGTTACCTCAATGGTGCCGAAATAGCTTGTAGCAATGTAACACTCAACAGAAAACACAACCGATGTATTCGGACAAACGCCCACGTCCACGCAGTGTCGCCGCCCCAGCCAGACTGCCCGTCGTCCGAATTGACGGGGCTGTCATCGCATTGACAGGCGGCGGCTGGCAGCCAGATGTGACCCACTCGGCCCAGGTCCCCGGCCCAACACGGCAGCCGTACTGCCATCACTGCCATACGTGAGAGCAGGGCTGCTCTGACGTCATTGCGTTTATGGCTCCATAAACGCAATGATCCCCGACGCGTGCGCTAACGAGCGCACTGACACGCTCGCCACAGATGACCACCTTCACGCTGGACCCCAAGGAGGGTGGCGGCAAGGTCAAGCCCGTGCTCCACTTCTGCGGTCAGCCCCTCGGGTACGAGGAAATCCCCACCTTCCTCGGGCTGAAGTTGGACTGCCAACTGACCTTCGCCGCACATATCGAGGCGCTCAAGAAGAAGATCGCGGGGAGAAGCTACGGAAGCCACCGCCGCACCCTCCGCGACGACTACCAGAGCTACGTCCGCTCCATCTTCGACTACGGCGCAGCGATATTTTTCACCCACGCGGCCCCAGCGGTGCGGGAGCGTTTGGAGGTTGAACAGCGGAAGTGTGCGCGCCTGATCACCGGCTGCATCAAGCTCATCGACAGGGAGACCCTGACAGCGGAAGCAGACCTGCCCCCGCCGGAGGAGGAGGAGGAAGAGCCGTTGACGCCGCGCAGGCAGCCGGAGGAGGAGCCGGTGATGCCGCGCAGGCGGCCAGAGGAGAAGGTGACGCCGCGCAAACCGCCGGAGGAGGAGGAGCCGGTGACGCTGCGCAGACCGCAGGAGGAGGAGGAGGAGGAGCCGGTGACGCCGCGCAAACCGCCGGAGGAGGAGGAGCCGGTGACGCTGCGCAGACCGCAGGAGGAGGAGGAGGATCCGGTGACGCCGCGCAGGTCGATTGCGAAGAAATCGCCTATAACTTGAGCAGGTACTCAATTATTTTAATGTAACATTGTATTTTGGATAAATTCGTAAATAGTCATGTAACGGGTTTTCGCTTCTGCATGGTTCTGCCATTTTGTGCAACATTGCAACATTTTTTTTGAATTTTTTTAAACTCATTTTCTGGTTAATTTTGGGCCGCTGAATGGAATGACATAAATTTTGAGGCTCTCTGGCTTAATCTGCAACAATTGGAACTGCTTGCAACAATTTGCAACAATTTGCAACATTATTAAAATTTTGTTCACGGGGTTTTCTTGAGATCAGGAGTCGAAATATGGCATTTTCAGAATGTTATAATCTCGTGTTTTCGAGATAATATTAAATTGTGTGGTTAAAAATGCAGAATCGAGCTCAACCTGTACATACATTTTTATTTTGGAGGCAGGTCAATCATCGGCGAGCACATAGGTCGCTACACGGTTAAGGTGGGGGGGGGGGGGTGAAATTTAGCGGGTTAATCGGGATTTGGTCCGGTGGAATAAGGTCGGGGTTTCCTTGTTCGTGAGCCGGCACCAATGGCCCTCTGGCTCCTCCTTACATAATTTCACCAACGGCTTGTCTCTCAGACTATCACACCGTGAGTTCTGTGATCGGTTCCATGTTTATTCTGCATACCCAGTGCAACGCTACGCTGAGGACAAACTCTCACTGGAACTAACCCATTCATACATCCTTTCACTCAGACTCTCCCCAGACATTCACTCAATCATCAATATCTCTCATACTTTGCAGTAAACTGTCAGGT